>CAUYLG010059694.1:0-56829 GCA_963573385.1 Cacajao melanocephalus
TAAAAAAGGATAAGTTTATGTCCTTTGCAGGCACATGGACAAAGCTGGAAACCATCATTCTCAGCAAACAGAGACAAGAACAGAAAACCAAACACCGCATATTCACACTCATAAGTGGGTGTTGAACAATGAGAACACACAGACACAGGGAGGGGCAAATCACACCCGGGGGCCTGTTGGGGGGTGGGGAGGCTAGTGGAGGGATAGCAGGAGGTGGGGGATTGGGGAGGGATAACATTAGGAGAAACACCTAATGTAGGTGATGGGGAGATGGAGGCAGCAAACCACCATGGCACATGTATACCTATGTAACAACCCTACACGATCTGCACATGTACCCTAGAAGTTAAAGTATAATTTTAAAAAAAGGAAAGTCAAAAAAAAAAAAAAAAGAATGGCCTTAACGAAGAGATGAAAGATAATATGTGTTGACAAGGATGTGGAGAAAAGGGAACCCCTGTACGCTGTGGGTGGGAATGTAAGTTGGTACAGCCACTTTGAAGAATAGTATGGCCGTTCCTCAAAAAAACTAAAAATGAAGCTATCCTGTGGTCCAGCAATCCCACTGCTGAGTATACATCCAAAAGACTTGAAATCAGTATGTCAGAGATGGCTGCCTTCCATGTTCCCTGCAGCACCGTTCACACTAGCCAAGATATGGGATCAACCTAAGTGTCCATCAGTGGATAAGTGGGTTTTTTCCAATATGGTGTATATACAAAATGGAATCTTATTCCGCCTTAGAAAGAAGGAAATTCTGTCATTTTTTAATGTGAATGAACCTGGAGGACATTATGTTTGGTTAAATAAGCCAGGTACAGAAGGATAAACATCTCCTGATCTTACTTATATGTGGAATCCAAAAAAGTGGAACTAAGAGCAGTCGAGAGTAGAATGGTGGTTACCAGGAGCTGGGAAGACAGAGGGGAACGTTGGTCAAAGGGCATAGAGTTTCCACCGGAAAGGAGGAATAAGTTCTGGTGATCTATTGCACTGCAGGGTGACTACAGTTAATAACAGTATATTGTATATTTCAAAGTTACTAAATAAGTACATTTTAAATGTTCTCACCACAAAGAAATGATAAGTATGTAAGGTGATAAGTTTGTTAATCAGCCTCATTTGCTAAATCTACAATGTATACATGTATCAAAAAAATCACATTTTACCCCACAAATATATACAATTATTATTTTTCAATTGAAAATAAAAATTAAAAAGAAGAAAAGGATCAGAAAGAGAATCTTGTAAACTGAAATTGAATCATGGATAACTGCAATGCAGAGGAAATGCATTCCCAGGTTTATTGGGGCCAAGAGTGAAAGGCTAGAGAGAAGAAATGATCACAGAATTGAGTTTGGAGGGAGAGGTAAAAATGATCAGTCTCCCACACATTATAGGAGGCTAACATAATGGGAACATTCACTATGTTTCTTTTCCTGTAAGCTAGGAACTGTAAAATGTAGTCTGTGGACTCAATTTTCTCCACAAATGGGTTTCGTTTAACCTGGGAGATAATTCTTATAGAGTTGAATTTCAGTGACTTTGGGCAGAGCATGTACTTACCAGTTTACTACAGTCACCACTACTCCTTATTGCCTTCCAGCAGGTATATTAGTGATTTGTGTGACTTCCCTGGCCCTGTGGTTATCTAAGCAGGTAACTCTTATATATAAAGTCATCCGCAAGAATGAGCAGCGTGTTCCTTCCCCGGTCCAGTAACCACACAAAACCAAAATGCTGTTTGCCTAGGGTCGAATTGACGTGATATTCCCAAGGCCACAGCTTGTGAAAGAAAGGAGCTAGTCTGTGGGAACGATGGCTTGGGGGACTGAAAGTGAAGACTGGAGTTCAGCATATGGAAACAGATGGGCCTTAGGCTTTGCGGGGGGGGCATGTGATGTCAGGAGCCTGGAGCCTGCCCCTCTACAGGTCAGGGCTTGGTGTTCAGAGCTACCAGCTGCTACTGGGAGTGTCACCTTGGACAGTGCCAGTGTCAGTAGCACATAGAGGCCCTTCCATAGATATCCGTGTCTGCATAACCTCTGCAGGACCGTTGAAAAACCCTAGCACTGATAACTTGAACCCCATCTCAAATATGACCACACTGAATTTTTCAGCAATTCATTTAGGGCCAGATCAAATTTGATTCCAACACATGAAGGAACACAGTGATACTCATAGTCTAGTGCAGTAGAGCACATGTGTATCTGTTACACAGCACTTGATAAACTCATGTGGCTAGGGGGCGTGCTGGCAGATGAGTTTCCAGAAGAGTGAATGGACGAATGTCCCGTGTGGAGGTCCAACCAGTGCAGCCACTACTCTGGCCCTTTCCTTCTGACAGGTCTGTTGTCTTGGTGGGCTGGGTCCATCCATCCTGACTGCCAAGCATTTAGCACATCCCTCTGGGTGTAAGCCGATAATAGGAGGTGAATTAACAAGGCCCTGGACCGTTCCACCAGCCACAGCAGAGGGATGCATAGTGGATGCAGCCAGAGCACACCCCCACACAGCGGAGGGATTGTTAACCTAAGGCTCACCTGGCGCATATTTTCCTCTGGCCACAAGCAAGTCTTCTCCACCTCCAAATAGGAAGCAATGGGCATGGACGAAACAGGTAACAGGACACTAGTAGGCGTTTTGCAGAGCAAACCTTGAGGGAACATAAGCTCCTTTCTATTTCAGCATTTTCTCCATCTTCACATTAGAAGAAGCTATCACTGGAGCCTTAGAATTATAGCTGGCAGGGATTCAGTGCCTACTGCATGAGCGGGGAGCAACTGCAAAGGGAGAGGTGAGGACTTGTGCAGGAGGAGGAAGTGTGCGCTTTGTCACCAATGCCCCTGGCCAGGCTTAGCATTGCCACAGGGAGAATGACACTGAGGTGTGCACGTGTGTGTGTGTGTTATATGACCTATACGATGTATGTGTGTACATATGCACAGATATATGTGTATGAATAGGCTGTATGCAATATCTGTACACATGTATCATAATATATATGCTTATACATACACACATATATCTCAGATATGACACATTCATAAGCACATATATGTCTGCATATTTATATACACACACATATATGTATCTATATATTAAATATCTCACACACACACACATATGGATGAGCCAGGAGCAACTGCAAATTGAGAGGTGGAAATATATATGTATGCAAGTTTATTCTGTAGTAAACCGTATATAGTTCTTTATCATGGAGTGGCTTCAATTATTCTCACATAATCACTCTGCATCTCCCCTAAGTCCTGCGCTGAAGGGCCCCTCTGGCTGGAGAGGGGGATAGCTTCCCAGGCTTGCCTTTCTGGGGTGAGGTTGGCAGGAGCCGTCTCACAGCAGGGGCTGTCAGGCACAGGTGTCCAGGCACACCTCCTCTGTGTCTGCAGCCTCACCCACATGGACACCCTGCTTCCACTGCAGGCCCAGCACCCCCACCCCTGTAGCAGCTGGTCCTCTCAGGGGCACATCTCAGTCAGGGCCACAGCTCAGGAGGAAGCTGCTGCACCCCCACTGCTGTTGGAGGTGCAGGAAGGCAGGCACGTGCCTGTGCGGGAGGACAGGTGCTCGCAGGTGGGGGAAGGCAGGTGCGGGAAGGCAGGCGCACGCAGGTGCAGGTGCGGGAGGGCAGGCGCGTGCAGGTGTGGGAAGGCAGGCATGAGCAGTTGTGAGAAGGCAGGAGCGCGCAGGGTCTCCGGCCTTTTGCTTGGCACAGTCATGTGCCAAGATCACACTGGGAAAAGCATTCTATGCAGTGAGATGGGCCAGGGTCTGAATTGCAGACCAACCCCTTGCTCCCTATGGGATTTTGGGACCAGCTATCTGTACTTTGCTGCCCTGGTTTTCTCATTTGTAAAATATGCCAATGACACCTGTTATGGCCCTTGAGAAATTTCACAGCTGGCACATGCAAGAAACTCAGCAAAGGTCACTGTTCTTCCCTGGAAAGTCATGCAGCCTTCGCCCAGCCAGGCCGATGAGAGGGCCTTGCTGATGGAGAGAAAAGTTAAAACCTCTGTTTCCTCAGCCAGGCATGGGCCTCTGTGTGAAGCCTCACCCCAGCCTTTCTGCCCGACTCCTGCCCTTGACCACAGGAGAGCTGGAGAGGACCACAGTGCAGATAGCTGGTTCCCGGCCCACCCCTGCTCCTCATGGTCCTCTCCTCTCCCCAGGACCTGAAACCCCGCTGCACTTTGCTCATGGGTGCAGCAGCCCTGCCCCTTCCAGACACACTGTACCTCCATTTCCCTCTAACTAGTTCCTGAGGCGCTGGGCTCCTTGTATTCAGGATCCTGAGGGTTCCAAAAGAACTCAGCGTGCCATGTGGGGAGAGGAGGTGTGGGCTGAGGGCAGGCTGGGAAAGTGCTAGGTGATTGTGGGTGGGGGACAGGGGAAAGGAGGGGATAAATCAATGAATACCTGCGTGAACTCAGACTGAGCCTTGGACTTTTCTTTCACTTACAAAATAAATGCATGCTGCCAGACATTAGATATCCAAGTCCTTAATTTTCAAATAAAAGAGAATAAACCTTCTCTCAGAACAAACTAAGGTTTGAGGAAAGTGCACCATGTGGGAAGGAAACACTGAGAAAGTCAGATCAAACCTTGTGTTTCTCAGAGAAACTATTTTTTTAATTGCCGTCCTGCCGTAAGGATGTCTTATTTCCATGGGTCTTGGCCTCTGGGGTGTACATCTCAGAGCGTTTCCACACTGAGGAAGGCTGTGGTATTACTATGAAAGCTAAGTCAGGGGAATTCATCCAGCATGAGACACGTGCAGCTGCTGAGACCAGCTTGGCCCTTTTGCAGCAGGACAAGAGGGAGACCAGCCACTCAGTCCCGGCCTGTGGTTAGTTTTGGAACCATTTTTCTCGTATTCATTTCCTGCTATTATTTAGTGTTTCCCAGGCATCCATTGCCAGAGGCCAGTGTTAAGGCAAGCAGGAGCCACATGACAACTTAGAGCAATGCAGCAGCTCCACTTCTCTGTAAAGGCACTGAAGCAACTGCACACTGGGAAGAAGGAACCTCAGAGAGGGCTCTGGCCAGGAGAAGAGGGGCCAAGGAGGCAGCAGAAAGCCTGTGTCCCCATGGAAGCCCGTTTCACTTGTTCTGTGTGGCTAGAACCACCATAGGTGTTTTGGCATATTCAGGTCCTTTGAAACCTGCAGGTTACCAGGATGTACCCAGCCCTCCACATGGCAGGTGTCTCCCTGGAGGGTCCAGATGGCTGAGCCTCCACTGTTTGCCCTGCTGGGACATACTGAGCTCCCAAGAGATGGGGCAGGGAAGAGCAGGCAGCCCCCTTGGGAGCCCGGCAGGAACAGGCTTCAGACTGTGCCAGCTCTGCCGTCCCCTTCGTGCAAGGCTGGCAGGCTTCAGGGATTCTGCCTCTCTGGCTGCCTCAGGATGCTGCCTGCTGGGCTCCTGACCCCAGTGTCCTGTGATCTCCTGGAGCCCCGTGATCTGTGGCCCTCAGGCGGCCTCGCTCCAACTCTGCTTCCCAGGCTCTGATTGCTGGGATGAGGAGAATTGTCTAGGGTGACTTAGACTTGGAGAGCCTTCACCCAGAGGGCTCTGCTCCAGGCATGCTGGGCATTTGCAGACCAGGCTGGGGGAGGACGCCAGGAGAGAGGAGGCCAGTGTGGGCATTCGCCTGCTGCCTCAGGCCTGCCGAGGGGATTGGGGATGCCAACACTGCAGAGATCATGTCATCAGCCACAGGTTCCTGTGAGAGAGCACGGTATGGAATTGGGTGGCACACCGGGGCTGCAGGGGGGCCTTTCCCTTACAGCTGCCCAGCAACAAGGCTGTCCAAGGAGCATGGAGACGCTGCAGGCCTAAGGCAGTGACAGAGGACAAGCAGGGCCCCAGCCCTCCGAATGTGCCAGGCCCTCATCATCCACCTCCACTGGGGACCATCTTGAGTGTCTGGGCTGGTGTGCCACCCTAGCTTCCACTCCTACAGGCTCCTCCTGCAGCCTGTGGCCTCACTCATGCCCCTAGAACAGGGGCCAGTAAACCACATCCAGCTCACTGTGTGGTTTGTAAATAAAGTATTACTGGAATACGCCATGCCCATTCATTTATGTATGGTCTATGGCCACTCTGGGGTGATGACAGCAAAGGAGTATGATCCTACCTAGAGACCGCAGACCTCATAGTCTAAAGTGTTGGCACTGCAGCCCTTTGCAAAAAAGTTTGCCCATCCCTGACACAAAATGTCTCTCCCCAAAGATCACCTGCTCTCAGCCCTCCCCAGCGTCTCACCGTGAACTCAGGGCTATGGCCAAGAAGGCGAGGCTTCCAAACTCCCAGCCTCTGCCCCAGCACTCTCTGTGCAAACCATCCCTCCCGCTCTTCCACATGGGATCCACAAGGCCCGCTCTTGGCAGGAACCATGCCTTTAGTTTTCAGTCTTTGTTGTATGACCAAATGAGTGTACAAGTGTGTGACCCGGAGGGTGAACGTTCCTGGTTCTTTCTAAGCTGTGATTGAAGGTATCCTTGAAGAAGGGAGCACCTTATTCAGCTCCTCCTCACCTAATCCACACTTTATAAGAAAATGAAAGCGTTCCTTTGGAAATTATAGCCTGGGGGAGAAATCAATTATTTACAACTCATATTCAGTTAAGTAAGCACACTGAATGCCTAGAGATATTTCTTCCTGGACTAATGCTAATACATTAAGGCCACCCTTGGGCACAGTTTGCAACAGATACAGCCTCTCATCCCCCACCAGGATCTCACACTCTCTGCTCTCATCCCACCCCAACCTACCCACCTCCTGGTTACCTGGAGGTGGCTCACCTATGTGAACTCTTTCCCCTGATTTGAGTAGTTGTCCCACTGTAGGAGGAGTGCATCCCTGACCCATTGGTACATGGACACATCCATGGACTTGCTTTGGCAAAAGGAGACTAATATATGCCACATCCAAGCGAAAGCTTAAAAAAGCAATTGCGTCTCACCTTGTTGCTGCTCCTCAGCCCCTGCAGTGGCTGCTCCTTCAGTCAGGTCTAGAAGGAGGACACGTTGGAATCAGAGCCAAACAGAGACAGGTGGTACAACCAACCTCAGCACTGAGGGCCAGAATGTGCCCCCGCCAAAACAGACAGCTGTTGTGTCAGGAATGTTGAACTGAAGGCAATTAAGAAGCTGAGGCAGGAGAGCTCCCTGCTCTCCCTCTTGCCTAAAAGCAGGACGTATATTGACAAACACGGAAGGTATGCCACCACCCTCACCTCTCTACCATGGAGGACAGAGGTCAAGCACGACTTGAGACCTTTGCCTGCCTGGAGATGCTAACAAGCTCGGCTGAAGAGTCTCATCTGCCATTCATTTGCGTCAAGTTCTCAGAGTCCTTTCTTCGTCTCGTCACTTTTCTAGAAACATACTGTTCTTTGTTGAAGATGTATAAGCTAGAATCCAAAGCCACCCCTCTGAGGGTTACATATCCCCTGGGTGTCTCCTGTGAAATATGCATGTTAATAAATTTGTTTTGCTTTTGTTCTACTCCAGATAAGAACTCCTGAGGGTTGAGGAGAAAATTATTTTTCCTTCCCTACAACACCAACATGTAACACGAGCTAGAAATAAATGTCCTCGCCAGCCACTGAGATTTCGCAGTTGTTTGTTATGCAGTCAAGTTAGTTAACATAGACTCTTAGACTTTGGAACTTTCCAGAACTTTTCTTCCCTAAAACACCCTTACCCATCAAAACCCAGGTTTTGAGAACTAAACTCTGACCTTTCTCCTTACTCAGATTCTTTTCTAAAGGGTCCTGCAGAGAGTCATGCCTTGCAAACCGTAGAACCTTGTTAAACAGGTCTTCTAGACCCAGTACACAGTGGCTCACTTTTGCAAACCTGACTCTGGCATGGCATCACGTGACAGATAACAGCAGCCATTATCTTAAGCATTCCTTGGCCAGGCACGGTGGTTCACGCCTGTAATCCCAGTGCTTTGGGAGCCCGAGTCAGGGAGATCTTTTGAGATCAGGAGTTCGAGACCAGCCTGGACAACACGGTAAAAGCCCGTCTCTACTAAAAATACAAAAAAATTAGCTGGGCGTGGTGGCATGTACCTGTAATCCCAGCTACTCGGGAGGCTGAGGCAGGAGAATCACTGGAACCCGGGAGGTGGAGATTGCCGTGAACTGAGATGGCACCACTGCACTTCAGCCTAGGCAACAGAGCAAGACTTCGTTTAAAAAAAAAAAAGCATTCCTGAACAGACTCCCAAGTTTTTAGACAAAGCCTCTTTTAACCAACTGCCGACAAAATAATCCATAAACCTGCCTATGACTTGTGAGCACTCACTTCAAGATGTCCCATCTTTTCAGGTCAAACCTACATAAACCTCCCATGTATTGATCTAAAATTTTACTGACATTCCCGTCTCCCTGAAATGTATGAAACCAGACCGCCACTTGACTGCCACAGGCGCACTTTCTCACAACCTTTTGAAACAGTGTTTCCCCAGGCTGAGGTCACTCATGTTAGCTTAGAATAACCTCTTTAAATATTTTGGTTTTTCCATTGTCAATTTCAACTTATATACCGACGTCTCCCAGATGTATTCCTGTATTCCAGAACTTTCTGTCTACCAGCGGTCTTTGTCACAGGTCATACAGGCACCTCAAGTTCAACATAATCAAAAATAAATCAGCCATCTTCCCTAAAATACTGCTTTCTCGTCCCAGCATTCTGGTGGCAGTTTGCACCGTGTCTGTGTGATGAAGCTGAAATGACGCTTTTCAGAATGCCTGACCTGGGTGGTTCCAGGCAGCCCTGGCCACAGGACGTATTTTGCATAAGTGTCAGAAGGTGGAGCGGCAGCAGAGCCACATGTGTGATTCTCAGAAGGTTGTTGAGGGGTGCAGGCTCATGCCAGTGGCTGGACAGCTCACCCTGTGGGCCTGGACAGCACCCAGACCTCCCTCTTCTCATCCTGGGCCTGCAGGTGCAGCTCCACAGTGACGACCACCAGCTTTCTGTGCAAGGTTGTTAACTGGAAAGGGGTCCTGATTCAGACCCCAAGAGATGGTTCTTGGACCTCACACAAAAAAGAATTTGAGGCAAATCCATAGAGTAAATTGAAAGCAAGTTTATTAAGTAAGTAAAGGAATAAAGAATGGCTACTCCATAGGCAGAGCTACTCAACTAAGGATACTTACAGTTACCTCTTGATTATACGCTAAACAAGGGGTGGATTATTCATGAGCTTTCCGGGAAAGGGGTAGGCAATTTCCAGAACTGAGGATTCCTCCTTTGTTTAGACCACATACGGTAATTGACGTTGCCATGGCATCTGTAAACTGTCTTGGATCTGGTGGGAGTGTCTCTCAGCATGCTAATGCATTATAATTTGCATATATGAGCAGAGAGGATGACCAGAGGTCATTCTCATGGCCATCTTGGTTTTGGTGGGATGTGGCCAGCTTCTTTACCACATGCTGTTTGAACAGCAAGGTCTTTTTGACCTGTCTCTTATGCTGACCTCCTATCACATCTGGTGACTCAGAATGCCCAGTCTCCTGGGAATGCAGCCCAGTAAGTCTCAGTCTCATTTTACGCAGCCCCTATTCAAGATGGAACTGCTCTGGTTCAAATGCCTCTACCAGGTTCATCACAAGGTGGATGGTAGAGCCTTGTGGACTCACCCATGGTCATGCAGGGGGCTAGGGTCAAAGCCAGCAGGCTGCCCTGTTTGTGCAGACAGATCTGTGGGAACAGCTCTAGGAGGGGTGCTGGGTGAGGACTGGGCATGGGCCTGCTCAAAAGACCAAAAAGGGCAATAGGGGAGCACAGACAACTTAAGGAGGGGCCCACATAGAGTGAACACCCTCAGTGGAGAGAGGAAGTCAAAGGTGACCCTCCCAAATGTCTGCGGCAGAGGCTGTGGAAGACTGTGCTGCGCCGGGCAGCACCAGGCCCCAGCGAGGGGCAGCTGCCCTCAGGGGCCTGGGTATCCTTGGCCCACGGCATCACCTCTCGGCCCTTTGGTTTCCCTCGCTGTGTAAAAACAGCAGCAAACCAGAGGATGGCTCTCTGAGGTCCTTTTAAGCTCTGACATAAAAACAGTGCTTTTGTGCTCTGCAGTTTCTTCCACCAGCTGTTTCTGTATCTTCCACAAGAAAATCAACGTTCCTGTGCTGCTTTCCTTCTGCCTCCCTCCTTCCCACCACAATCCCTCTCGTGAATTATGCAAACTGCATTCACCACCCAAGGTGAGGCTAATTAAAAATGCTAAATGAGACTTTAAATGGAGTGTCTACCACCACTTCATCTTGGTTAGCGCTGGGGAGCCACTGTCATCCTCACCACAGAGCGTCCTGCCTGGATCCCAGACACACGCTGTCGTTAGCAGTGATTAACAGACGCAGAACACGTAGCGTTTAAAGGTACACGATGAATGCTAAAACCGTGGAGTGGTAGAATCATTTTGGAGTTGTCTAGATGTTGCCACCCCATCATCCCCACAATCACACAAACTTTCATTAGCATAACTTTAAATTTCTAGTCCCCACTTCAGCTGCTAATGGATTTAATGAAAAGTGTCCCCAGGAGGGGTATCTCAAAAATCCTCTTTATTTTAAGGAAAAGACATTTTGAACTATAGCAATAAAAATCCCAGGTACAAAAAGGAAGCAGCCATTCAACAGCATCAGTCCCTCCGAATGCGATCAAAATGACACTGTAAAAAGTGCAAAAGCAGAGCTGACATGCAGCAGTCTGACTCTTTTAGAAGCAGCTTCTTCCTTGGCTTTTGTGGCGTTGCCTCTCACACTGCCTTCCCACATCTCCAGCCTCCCAAGCTGCTCCTCAGCCTCTTTGGCACTCACCCTCCTGGCCCCTGACTCAAGATGTTTGAGCATCTCAGGATGCCTCTGCCCTTACGTCTTACCTGCACACCTCTCATGCTGGCCAACTCCAGCCAGAGCCACCACCTGCACACCAGGAACTCATCCTGGACTTGCCCAGCACCGACCTCGCGTGTGGTCTCTAGACCCGCTGACCTGCCATCCTGCCGTGCCTCAACGTGATGGCATGATGAGGAGAGAAACATTGGAAATAAATTAATCAAGCTTTTTATACAAGAATGTAGATAAACAAAAACAACATTGACAAAATAAACCCAAGGGTCACACAAGGTACAGAGAAAGACAACAAAACAACCAACTTTACTTAAAGAGCAAAAACGTAACTGTCATGAGTAAATTATGCACAACTCGCATCTAACAGTTGCCAAATGTTATTCCCAAAAATGCAAGCATAGTTTTAGCTTATGTTTTGTCTGTTTTCCCTATTGAGTCCCGCGTTCCCAAGGCAGAGTGGAAAGAGCAGAGCTACGGTGCAGGAGCCTGACTCGGGAACCATCCATCAGAGCCTTGAGTTTGGAATCTAGCAGTGAGAGCAGACCTCCTGGCGTCTTAGCTCCACGATCTCCAGAGCCCTGCATCTTCATCAAGGGTGCTTGACAAAGTCTTGAGGAATGAACGAATATATGACATTGATGTGACCTTGTGGATGTAATGCTAGATAACAGCCTTCATGCTTTCTCATTAAATGTAAGGTGGAGATAATTCACAATGTTTACATAAGGAGATCCAGGCACAATGCAATCCAGGACCCACGCAGGGCCACTCAGCTAGTGAGTGTGGGGACAGCTCCAGCCCAGGTCTTTCACGCAAATTCAGCACTGTGTTTCCTCTGGAGCTAATCCCAAGGTTGCTCTGCAGGGAGCATGCTTAGAAATGCTATTTGGGAGGGTCACATTGTATGTTAGCCTGTCCACAGCTTGGAGAAGTCCTGCAAAAAGGAAACCTTCTTAACAGTCCTCAAAGTGACTAAAACACCTGCTGATTTTCTTTTTCTGCAATACCCACCAACCTCAAGGAAAAACAATATGAGCAGCTGTCCTTTGCTAACAGTGAAAACAGCTCACATGCAGATATTAATGGTTAGTAGCTTATTTGTTCTGCTGACCTGGGGATCTGGCATTTCAATCGCCCAATAAAAGTGGAAATTCTGTAATGGCGGGACGTGCAATCCACATGCTAAGCAGGAGGAGCCGATCGCTTTTTGAATAAATGCCCTCTGAAATGTTAGCCCACAAGGAAGGCCTGAAAGTCAGTCTTGGGCAGCCAGAGAAATGGAGCAGTAGGGATCACTCAAGGGAAAGAGAGCAGAAGCCTTGAGGAGCTCAGGTGGGGACAGATTTAGGAAGAACCAAGTTCCCTTCATGTCAGTACTTCATCAAGCCTGGGCATGTCTGGGCCTCAGGTTCTCCTGTGTAAAGTGAGGAGTGATTATCCAGTCCTTGGTGATATTTACAAATATGGTGTTCATTAAGTATTTGCTCAGCATCTACTCTATAGAAGAAGCAGTCCTTGTTCCCAAGGAGCTTCAGCCAAGGAGGAGAGAATAGTCAAATGCAGTATATTCTAAAGAACAATAAAGGCCAGGCATGGTGGCTCACACCTATAATCCCAGAACCTTGGGAGGCCAAGGCAGGAGGATCATCTGAGGTGAGGAGTTTGAGAACAGCCTGACCAACATGGTGAAACCCTGTCTCTACTAAAAATACAAAAATTAGCTGGGTGTGGTGGCGAGCACCTGTAATCCCAGCCACTCAAGGCACTGAGGCAGGAGAATCATTTGAGCCTGGGAGGCAGAGGTTGCTGTGAGCCAAGATCGTGCCATTGCACTCCAGCCTGGGTGACAACAGTTAAACTCCATCTCAAAAAAGAAAAAAAGAAAGAATAAAGACAGCAGACACTGTAGGAACCAGGCAGAACACCAGGTATGACCGGAGGCTGTACCTTGGCACAGATAACACTGAGGTCTCCTGGGATACAGCTCTTAGATTATTAGATTTGAGTCTATGATAACAGCAGATAAAGTGAAGCCACCCCCCTCCCACTGGAAAAATTTAAAAAGAAAGAAGAAAGGAAATGCTTTTTCTGGCTGCAGGGGTATAATTGATGATGTAGATTGCTTTGTTTTGTGAAGAATTCCTCCTCCATTGCACAGCCCAGCCATTCATGTCTCTGAGCTATGCACCATGCTGTGTACAGAATATGTTTATATCCCTTAATCCCCATGCTCTCTGGGCTAATACTTCCTTAACCTGAAATAGTTTTCCTCTTAGTGCATTCCTCCTTGCTTCTTAAGCATGCCATTCTAAAGAAACAGAGCCAGTGCACACATGAACTTGAAAACTTAGCTCTGTTCCCACATTACTAAAATCAGTGTCCATTGCCAATTCCATTTTCTTGACAACAGGTCAAAACTTCCAACAGCGGTAGAAAACGGGTATTTCAGAGCGAAAAGAACCCAGCACTCCAGCAGGCCCCGGCGCTGCCTCTCCTCTGTAAAATCAGACCCATGTTGCCTGCCCATGGTGCCCCTGCAAGGAAATGCCAGGACGTATGTAACAGCTCTTTGATATGTAAGCCATCTCACAAGGGAAAATGACTTGTATTATTATCCAAAAAGATAAATGAAGGTATCTGTGTTGATGGTACAGTGCATTATTCTC
Organism: Cacajao melanocephalus; assembly: GCA_963573385.1. Classification (NCBI taxonomy): domain Eukaryota; kingdom Metazoa; phylum Chordata; class Mammalia; order Primates; family Pitheciidae; genus Cacajao; species Cacajao melanocephalus. The sequence goes on from CAUYLG010059694.1 coordinate 13,564, forward strand.
ATTCGAAACATTAAGTTAATCAGCTCTTGAGAGTTCAATCCTGTGACTGGTCAAGGCCTAGAAAAGGAGCAGGTTTGAGAAGGGGAGAGAAGATAAGCTTGGTTTTGGTGCAGGAACTAGGGATTAGGGAGCAGGTAGGATCACAGACGGACACCAGAGACCCAGTTCCTGGTCATTCACATGCAGCCAGCCCCTCATCCCAGTTTGCGGCCCTTGTCCCATGCACAGGAGCAGCTCCAGGTGCCAGCCCTTCAGCCTCCCCCTCTCTGCTGGGTCATTCCCATCAGCAACCAGACATGCTCTAAAACAATGCCTTCTAGATACTTCCTCATTTCTCTTGTTATTTTTTTCTCACATAAATCTTTCCAAAAGAATTCCGCAGCTCTGCCTCTGCTCCCTCCCCTCCCACTTGCTACTTTCTCTAGATGAGCCTCAGCTCCCTGCCCCCACCACCCCACCGCCGTAGTGACCTCTCATGTTATTCAGTGCAGGGAAATGTTCCCCCTGAAATTCCATGTCTTCTTGCCTACTGCAACACCATCCACTTTCGCTCCTGTCCCTGGCCCTCCTCCTCCAGCCTCACCCAGGGCACATGCCCCCTTTCCTACACCTCTGTCCCTCTTCTAAAACACCTTCAGGCAGTTGCTCTTGGGGTTCCCTCCACCCACAAAGTGCATCCCAGGGCAGCCCCTTCCTCCTATTTATGCTCCGTCCCATTCCCTGCCTATCTATCTCATGGCACAGTATGTAATTACCTGGTTTCTCTATCATTCAGCTGTTTGCAGCCTGTCCTCCTTCTGAGATGTAAGCTCCATTTGGATAGGTACCTCATTTGTCTGCTATCAGTTGTACCTCAATATAGCACAGAAACTCAATAAATATTTTCTGAGTAAATGCATAAATTCACTCATTCATTCCTTCATTAAAGCACAGAGAAGAGCCATGTATCAGTCAAAATAAGCTGGGCTGAGCTACTGCAACAAACAATTCCCAAATCTCTGAGGCTCAAAACAATACAGGTTTATTTTGTTGATGAACCTAGAAAGCCACTGTGGCTTAGCAGGGGAATTCTGCCCATTGTGATCACGTAAGGAGCCAAATGGACAGGACAGCTACCAGGCCAGAGAGGGGAAGAAATCTCTGGAGGGCCGGAGGGCAGCAGTTAAATGTCCCAGCCACAACAGGATACCCTTCACTTGCACTCACAGCTCACTGCCCAGATCTAACCACAGAGTCCCGCAGGGACAGGAAGATGAGGAAGACCAGCCTTCCATGTGCCGGAGGGAAAGGCAAGCCTGGTGTCAGAGCAGCGCTAGGACGGCCACAGCCATGAAACGGGACACTGGGAGGGGTCCCAAAGAGTCAGAGCATCATCAGAAAGCAGTTCAAAGATGGGGAGCTCAATAAGCCTCACTCCCACAGGAGGAACAAAGAGGATATCCGCGAGTCTTCATCACGTTTGGCAACGAATTGATGACTGCAGACATGAAGTGCTAGTGTACCAGGGATGTGGCAGAAGCCAGACTCAGTGGGTTGAGCAAAAGAGAGAAGTGAAGAAGGAAACACACAACAATAGGCAACATTTTCAGGAAATGTGACTGCTGAGGAGGAACTGAGGCAGTAGCTGGAGGCAGACAATGGGTCCAAGCGGTGATGGCCTTAAGTCAAGAGACAGGCATGTATGCATTGCGGGGGCAGGTTAACACCCCCAAAGAGAAAATAGGTGGAAATGGAGAAAAGGGAGCTAGTGGCTATTCTGCAGCCCTTGGGGTGGGAATGGAATGAGGACAGTGACTTAGGGGTGATGAGTCTTAAGCTGGGGTGGGCTGGAAATGGGACCAAGATCCTGGCAGCTCTGCGGGAACCCCGATGAGCCCCTGCAGCATTTTTTCAGCTTACAGGATCATCATCCTACATTCTGCTCACTCAACAAGAACAGAAGCTGCAGCTGTGAGAGAAGGAGGCCTGGATGACAAATAACCGTTAAAGCAATTTTTTCTGGGTCAAGTAATTATTGCCCCACAAAGATGAGAAGGCTTAAAAGGAGAAGGATACAGCCAATAGTAGTGAGAGTGCACGTGCTGAGGCTAAACAGCCAAGGAGAGGCGGAGGGAGATACATATCAGGAAGGGGATGGGCAGAGTGACAAGAAGGGTCAGTCCCAAGGGTGAACGGGTCAGATGGGCAGGCTCAGCACAGATCCAGCTGCTTCCTCCAGGTTGGCACGCAGTTCAGCAATGACACAGCAACTGATGTTGTGCTTAGTATTTTTTCATTTTTTCATTTTTAAAATCAAAGAATTCTTTTTTAAACTAATATTGTAAAAAGGATTTAAAACAATATCTGGGATATGAGGACCTCAATAATTATTTGTTAAGTGAATGACTGAATGGGGATGTTCTATAGCATCCATCAAATTATCTTCAGTTCCCTGAATTTCATTTCACTTACTAGATAGAAATAATGATTCCTTCTTTATATTGTTGTTCTGAAAAGAAATAAGATCACATTATACAAAGTGCTTAATAATAGTAGCGGCAGTGGTAGCAGTGATGATGATGGTGGTGGTGGTGATGGTGGTGATAGTGGTGATGGTGTGTGACAGTGATGATGACAACGGTGGTGGCAATGATGATAGTGATGGGGGTGATGGTGGTAGTAGTGGTGGTGGTGGTGATAGTGATGATGGTGATGTGGTGGTGGTGGTGGTAGGGATGGTGGTGATGGTGCTGGTAGTGGTGACAGTGGTGGTCATGGTGATGGTGGTCATGATGGCAGTGGTAGTAGTGGTGATGGTGGTGGTAGTGATAGTGATGATGATGGTGAAGGTGGTGATAGCGGTGATAGTGGTTTTGGTAATGGTGATGATGATAGTGAAGGTGGTGATAGTAGTAACGGTGGTGGTGGTGGCAATAGTGATGGTGGTAATGGTGGTGGTGGTGGTGATTGTGGTGATAGTGATGCTGGTAATTGTGGTGGTAGGGATGGTGGTGATTGTGCTGGTAGTGGTGATGGTGGTGGCCATGGTGATGGCGGTCATGGTGGCAGTGATAGAGATGGTGATGTGGTGGTGGTAGTGATCATGGTGATAGTAATAATGATGGTGATGTCAGTGATAGTGATGACGGTGATGGTGGTGGTAATGGTGGTGGTGGTGATAATAATGATGGTGATAGTGGTGGTGATAGTGATAATGGTGATGGTGGTGGTAATGGTGATGCTGGTGGTAGCGGTGGTGGTGATGATGGTGATAATGGTGGTAGTGGTGATAGGGATCTTGGTGATGGCGCTGATAGTGGTGATGGTGGTGGTCATAGTGATGGCAGTCATAGTGACAGTGATAGCGTTGGTGATGGGGTGGTGGTAGTGCTGGTGGTGATAGTAATGATGATGGTGATAGTGGTGGTAATGGTGCTGGTGATGGTAATAGCAATGACGGTGATAGTGGTGGTGGTGGTGGTGGTAGGGATGGTGGTAATGGTGCTAGCAGTGGTGACAGTGGTGGTCATGGTGATGGTGGTCATAGTAGCAGTGATAGAGATGGTGATGTGGTGGTAGTGATGGTGGTGATAGTAATGATGATGGTGATGTCAGTGGTAGTGGTGGGGGTGAATGGTGGTGGTAATGGTGGTGGTGATGGTGATAATGATGATGGTGATGGTGATGGTAATGGTGGTGGTGTTGGTGGTAGGGATGTCAGTGATAGTGATGATGGTGATGGTAGTGGTAATGGTGGTGGTGGTGGTGGTAGGGATGTTGGTGATGGTGCTGGTAGTGGTGACAGTGGTGGTCATGGTGATGGCAGTCATGGTGGCAGTGATAGAGATGGTGGTGATAATAATGATGATGGTGATGTCAGTGGTAGTGGTGAGGGTGATGGTGGTGGTAATGGTGGTGGTGATGGTGATAGTGATGATGGTGATGGTAATGGTGGTGGTGGTGGTGATAGGGATGTCAGTGATAGTGATGATGGTGATGGTGGTGGTAATGGTACTGGTGGTGGTAGGGATGTTGGTGATGGTGGTGGTAATGGTGGTGGTAGGGATGTTGGTGATGGTGCTGGTAGTGGTGACAGTGGTGGTCATGGTGATAGCAGTCATGGTGGCAGTGATAGAGATGGTGGTGATGATGATGATGATGTCAGTGGTAGTGGTGGGGGTGATGGTGATAGTGATGATGCTGATGGTGGTGGTAATGGTGGTGGTGGTGGTAGGGATGTTGGTGATGATGGTGGTAATGGTGGTGGTGGTGGTAAGGATGGTGGTAATGGTGCTGGTAGTGGTGACGGTGGTGGTCATGGTGATGGCAGTCATGGTGGCAGTGATAGAGATGGCGATGCGGTGGTGGTAGTGATGGTGGTGATAGTAATGATGATGGTGATGTCGGTGGTAGTGGCAGGGATGATGGTGGTGGTAATGGTGGTGGTGATGGTGATAGTGATGATGGTGATGGTGGTGGTGATGATGGTGGTGGTAATGGTGGTGGTGGTGGTAGGGATGGTGACGATGGTGCTGGTAGTGGTGACAGTGGTGGCCATGGTGATGGCAGTCATGGTGGCAGTGATAGAGATGGTGATGTGGTGGTGGTAGCGATGGTGGTGATAGTAATGATGATGGTGGTGGTGGTGGTAGTGGTGGTGGTGATGGTGGTGGTAATGGTGGTAGTATTCATAACTGTGGTTAAGACTGTGTTGCAGATTGTTAAAGTTGTTGAAAGCCTAACCTTACAGTATAAGGGCCTTCATTTTGGTAGGGGAAAAGAATATTTGCATCCACCTCTCCTCTGTAAGTGGACCTGCATATAAAACTTTCCAGGACAAACAAGAAATGGTGGCACTGTTTTAAAACCTCTGTGAGATGGTTAGCAATTAGCTTTGATGTTCTAACCCTTAAACCCTCCCTCTACAGTGAAGAAACAGAGCCCTTGAATGTGTGCATTCTCTTAGGGTTCTCATGTGACCATGATGAAAAGTGATGTATTTCAGTTTGGATAATATGTAAATAAATAAATATAGTTCTTGAAAAATCAAACCAATTTTTGAAAATCAAATCTTATTTTAAATTTATTTAAGGACCTGGATATTTATGAATAAGTCTCCCTATTTCTTTAAAAAGATTCAATTTTCACATATTGGATTCATTTAAAGGAAGGGGCAGCCCTGCCTGGACAACTGCTTGAAAACCACTGACTCCCTGGGGCTCCAGCTTCCTGCCCTCCTGCAGGGACAGCGCTAACTCTAGAGGAGGCTGTGAAGCAGAAGCCACACACACTCCAGCCCCCAGGTCACAGGGCTCAGGCTGGGACAGGGTCTCACCATATTAGAGTCTAGAGGGAAAGCCACTCTCTACATCCAGATCCCAACGTGGAGCCCACGACCCGCAAGCGCATCAGTCCCCCTCCCTTGCCCCAGACACCTCCTGGGCTCCATCCTTCCAGCCTGGACCCATCCCAGGGAACAAGGGAACTTCTGTGCTCTCTGGGTCACAGCCTGGCACTACCCCTCCGAGGCAGGGCAATTCTGTCTTCTCGCCCTCCCGTGCACAGTCTTCAGGCCCAGCTCAACACCACCTCCCCACAACACCTGCCCATGGTACTTCAGCTGAAAGCTTGACAGCATCATCTGACTGGCGCAAACCCTCCGCAGATGTGTCTTAGGGCACACTCTGACTGCTGAGATCCCTCGGAGGTGCTCCTCCATGTTTCCTTGGGGGCCTCAAGCCAGCTGTGACCTGGGATTACAGCACAGGCCAGAGAGCTGATTGAACCCCTCCTCCATGCAGTGCTTCTCAACCTTTCATTATTATTATCATCATCACCCACTAACGAGAAAAACTGAGGTTAATTTTAAGAGAAAAATAAATGAAAACTAATAGGAAAAGAGTAGAGATTGTTGGAGCTGTTCACAGAGAAGAGAAGGAATGTTAGCGGCGATGTCAGATGTGCAGTAGTTTCATTTTTAATAGGAGAGAAACTAAGCGCAGAGGAATGAGTCTGCCATGTGGGACCAAGCTTTGGAGGGCCACGGACCATGGTAAAATCTGTTTCTTTACACTCCCAGGAACCAATCTTCTCTCCCTGGAGGACGATATCACCCTGTTGAAAATGCATGCCATAGAGGAAACACTAAGTGAATGATTATGTTAAAATGTGGCCTTGACACGTTCTTTCCTCCAACCACGTGTCCCCACGTGTTTGCAGAGGGTTTGGGCTGAGGCACTGTGGGCAGGCATTGTGCGGAGGTGGCCTTGAGCTGGGCCTGAAGGCTGCGCAGGGCAGAGCGAGAAGACAGGATTGCCCTGTCTTGAAGAGGTGTGCCCAGAGAGCACGGACCTTCCCACAGGCCACAGAAGGCGGCCCAGTTCCTCACTTCTCACAAGCTCTCCAAGATCTAGAGCACAGCACCACCTCCTCCCCAGCTCATCCCCAAGCCCACCCAGCCTTGGCCTGGCGTGGCTACCAAAGTTCCTACCACTGCTTCAAGCTCAGTTTGCCCCAAACTGCAAAGCACCTCTGCATGAGCAGAGGCAAGATGCCCTCCCAGAAAACAGGGAAGAGCTTTGCTCTGGGAGATAGCATCCCTGTACTGGAAAAGAGCTCTGCTGTCCCCAGGACCCTGCCCTCCCCAGGTTCTGATGGACAACGCCATGCCCTCACAGAGCTAGGCCATCCCAGCCCCCACAGTATGGAGGAGGTTAACTGAACTGTGAAAGTGGGTGACAGCTCACAGTTTTATAGTCCCTGTAATTATTTAAAGTTAGAAAGAGCCACAACTGTTTATCACAGGGCTACGTGCATATTAATGGCCGGCAGGCTATTTGTGTGACGCTTCTGCTGATACTACTTGACACGTTACTACGGAGCTTTCTGACGGGGCTTTAAACATCAATCAATTATTTAAAGTCCTGCATCTATTGAGTTTTTTTAATTACAGAGCTTTCCAGAGCTGAGAGAATGTAAAGGAAGAAAGAAGGATGTAGCTGCAAAGAACACTCCGTTTGTCTTGGATTTTGATCTATTTCCCTTCTGCTTTATTAAGACCTCACTTTGTTTTATAGATCCTATGACCAGGTGCCGATTTGTTTCCAAGACATGGTGTTTGATTATTTTTTCTTGGGACAGCAGCCTCTCCACCTTAATTGGCATTCTGGGAGGAATGGAGCTTCCCGGTGAGGGCGTGCATTCTGAGCAGTTTAATGTTGCTTCTGCAGTGCTGGAGGTCATAGGTAGCCTCCCTGATCCACAGCGTTCCCTCTGGTTGTATCGGGAATATCAAAACAGGGACGGGGATAACAGGAGACTGCAGATCTCTCTCCAAAGAGAAGACCACAGCCACACATTGGAAAGTAGAGCTACACTTACAAAAACCTTATACACGAGATGGGATTTAAAAGACAGCCAAGGGAAGCACAAGGGCCAGTGTTGCTGCATCCTAGAGCACCTGAAGCCCAGCAGGCAGGCAAGCTCACCGATTTCTAATGTCGAGCCTTGTCCTGGACACTGGAAACACCATGTGGATGAGGGAGAGGGGTTGTCCTCAAGGAGCTTGCAGTCTACTGGGTAAAGGCAGTCAGTAAACACCTAAGCAGATAAAGAGGATACTTTCTGCTATGGAAAAGCTGAAACAGGCGTGCATGGAGAGGTGGAGGCCGTGCTGCTAGGGGTAGCCAAGGACAGCCTCACTAAGACGGTGACGTCTGAATAACAAGAAACAGGCCATCGTGTGCAGAAGTGAGGAGAGGCAGACCAAGGGGCAGGAACAGCAGATGCCAAGGCCCTGAGACAGAAGGAATGGACGTGGCATGTATGAGAAAGACAAGAAGGTGCGTGTGGATGGGCATAAGGCCAGACCGTGGGCAGTGTCCGAGGCATGCAGGGCCCTGCAGGGAGCCAGGAGAAGGCTGTGCTCTCTCTACTGGGCATCGGGAAAGGCCCTAGAAGGCCCCAGCAGGGACATCGAGGATCTCCTTTGTGCATCAGAAACAGCACGCTGGCTGCTGGACATGAAATGGACCCTAGCAAGCAAGATGGGGCCGGGAGCCCAGTGGAGGGACTAGCATCACTGTCCAGGTGAAAGGAGTGCTGGGCTGGACCAGGTGGGCACAGTGAGGAGCGTTCATGGTCAAGATATATTTTGAAGGTAGAGTCAAACAGACTTCAAGGACCAAAGACAGGCGTGGCAGAACGGGACTGGGAAGTGGCTCATACCCTGGGCCAGGGAGCAGCTGGGAGGCCACAGGAGCAGGGGTATATCTAGCCCCAGGTCCCCAGCATGAGTCTCTGCAGCCCCTTCCTTAAATAATAGTGTATTAATAGAAAATCCAAGGCATATGAAGCCCAACAGATGAAGAGAAGACTACCATTAAATAGATTAGTTTGTACTCACAGTTCCCAGAGAAGGAGGCACACCACCCACACAGGGCCATGGGGAGACACAGGGGTGGGTCAGGAGGCAGAGGGAAAGGAAACATGGGCAGGAGTCTTCGTCGTGGTTTTGTGGGAAAGAAGAGGAGAGGCAGGGTCTGCAGGGCCAGGACTGGCTAGTTTGCATAACCTCAGGGCTCTGGTCTGCAGCAGCTGTCCCTAGTTGTCTGGTACCCAGCTTGGGGTGACTAGGGAAGGGGGACACTGGCCTGGAGTATGAGAACCCCATAGAGGAGAGGGCAGGACTCTGGGTTGCTTGGTTCACATGGGAAGGGAACAGATTTGTATCCTGTCTCTAGGAACTGACACCCTGGGAGGGGCTGTCCCTTCAATGTCAGCAAGACCCTAGGTGTCAAAGCCTCAGAATACAGACTTGAGAAGGCAGGGTGCACACAGCCCCCCACCTGGCCTCGGCCTCTGCCTCTGCCCCGCCCACCTGGCTGCACCCCGCCTTGGGCAGCTTGCTTTCCCACCTGAAGGCACATGCCTAGAGAGCCCTGGCCCTCCCTTCCTCCTGCCCGTGCTGGCCTCTGCCCACACTGCCCCACCCCCACACCTGTCCCGGCTTTCCTGGCTGGTGGTTCTCAGGCTGGCCATTACCCCAAGGGTTCAGGAAAGGAGTGCAAGGGAAAGGAACAGCCATGTGCTCAGCTCCGCTTAGGCACAAGCCAGGGCACCATGGTCCTCAAGAAACAAACTCCAGGCCAAGTGTGGTGGCTCATGCCTGTAATCCCAGCACTTTGGGAGGCTGAAGTGGGCAGATCACCTCAGGTCAGGAGTTTGAGACCATCTTGGATAACGTGGCCGTCTCTACTAAAAATACAGAAATTAGCCAGGCGTGGTGGCATATGCCTATAATCCCAGCTACTCGGGAGGCTGAGAATTGCTTGGACCCAGGAGGCAGAGGTTGCAGTGTGCCGAGATCACAACCATTGCACTCCAGCCTGGGCGACAAGAGGGAGATTCCATCCAAAAAAGAAGAAAAGACAAGAAAAGAAAAAAGAAAAACTCTCCACACATCCAGTGCTCCAGGCTCTAACAGTCAGGGCTGGTGACTTAGGACTTAGTTACCACACAGAAGGCCCACTACAGCCCCCCTGGGGACGCGCTGTGCTGTTTCTGGGAGGACAGCCTCCCAGGTATGATGGCACACATGGCCTCTGGCCCAGGGGGTCCCTCCTCAACCCTTTCTCCAGCCACAGTCACTTCACCCCTCCCAGCCTCACTAGCGCCAGGCTCCATCTGGGGTAGTGTGGCTGTGTGTGGAGGGTGAGGCAGGTGAGGGCTGGGAGGGCAGCCCCCAGTCCCAGTTGAGCACTTGCTCAGTGCACTGGCCTTCTCTGCACTCTCTCTCACCAGCCGGGTTTCAGAGCCATTTTAGATGGGGAGGATTAGCCTACTGTATGCAGCCGGCCTGTGGCTACCGTGAAAGGGACTGAAGAAACACTTGGCCCTGGCCATGGAGCAGCTCCCCGTCTGCCACCCCCACCAGTGTGGAGGCTTTGTGCTCTGCAGGTATTTCATCTGCAAATTAGGAGCTATACTGGCTCCGCCTCTGTGGAAAATCAGGACAAAAGACCTCAGGACACATTGAGAGGGATGCAGTTATACATGTATGTATTAATAACAAATGGATCTGTGAGCTGAGCCTTCACAGGGGCTTGTCGTGGGGACAGGGTTTCCAGTGCATTTGCTCTGAGGTCTTGCCTGTGGCTACTGCCGCAGGTCAGAGACAAAGTTCAAACATGAGCGATAAACATAAACCTCGATGTTACTATTTTCTTCTGAAAGGTGGGCCTCCGTCCTGTCCACATTCTTGCAGAGCAGCAAATCTGGAAAGTCTTGTGATTAAGTAAGTCACTCTTCACACCCAAAGCACATTTGTTCCTGGGATATGATGTGGGAAACCGGTGTTGGACTGAGGGACCTGGCTCACTCTCGGGGTGAAGGTGGAAAAACTTGTAACCCCCCTCCCCGCGTGCCTGGTTCCCCCATATATTAAGTGAGAGCTTTAACATCTCTCTTTCAAACCTTATACAAGTGTTATGAGGTTCAAATAAAAACATAGGAAGCATGAACCTACATGATAAATGAATGGAACCATTAACTATCGAATGCAATTAGCAGATTCTTGGTCAATCAAATTTACTGTGGACAAATGAATGACCTAGGATCCCCACTCCCCACTATACACATAGAAAAATTGACTTTAGCTAAAAGAAAAAATGCAATTCTATCTTGTAGTATCAGGTAGGTCAGCCAGCCTATCTCTGCTTATAATTCATCCTACGAGCAACTAAACCACAGAGATTCCCATGAATACGTGCTGATTCTGATAAGAGCATCAAGATACAACTCTTCCACTGGAAAGACACCCCAGCCATGATATCAGCAGCATCCTGGATTCTCCCTCCTTCACCCGAGATCACTGTGGCCAAAGTCCTCCTCTAGAACTTTCTTGCCAACCCCCTTTCCATCGGAGTCTTCGTTAAGTCTCAAAGATTATTCATGGGCCTGCTAACCATTGATTTCTATATTCAGGGAAGAAACCCTTTAATTAATAGAACAATTAGAATGTGCTGTAATATTTTCGTGGCTCACTTCTGCTGAGGAAATGCAAAGTGTTAATTTAGGAAGGTATCAATGTGTCTGTTGTAGATAATACACTGCCCATTGTCTGGTACATCTTAAAGGAATTGGAGACAGGCACGGGGCATATGCAATTATGAGCTTTGTGAAATACAGACACGACATCCAGTGTTAATAAAAACCCTGGACACCAACGAGCATGAGCCAGTGATGGAAAAGGCACTAATTATCGCCGCAGGCTGGGGCAGTGAGCCTCAGCAAAGACGACACAGCCTTTCCGCAGGTGGGAAAAGGCTTGTTTTGGTTTTTGTTTTTCCCAGAAACATCTTTACATATAGATGAGGTCATCTCTGATGCGTGCAGAGACCGTCCTGAGGGCCTCTCTAGGCGTGCTGGGCCACCACACATAGCCTCCCACCTTCAGCGAGACTCTCCCATCCATTCCTCACCTGAAGGCACTTCTTGCTCCGACCTCACATGGTGGGAGTAGAGAGAGAGCTTTCTGGGGCCTCTTTTAAAAGGGCATTGTTCCCATTCTCAAGAGCCCCACTCTCACGACCCAATCACTTCCCAAAGGCCCCACCTACTAATGCCCTCACACTGGGGGTTAGATTTCAACATAGAAATTTTGGGAGGACACAAATATTCAGTCCATAGCAGAGGGCCCCACGGTGTCACCTGTGCCAGGCCCACAGCAGACCCTCCAGAAACATTTGTGGAATAAATGAATAATCAAGCTAATGGGGGAGCCCGTGAACAGAGCCAGCTCACATCTCTGACCAGTTCCTAGGGGCTGCACATGAGGCCAGCCTGTGAACATGATGACAAGGTAACATCTGTTTAGAGTAGAAGGGGGAGCAGCCTGGGTGGGTGTTCAGAGGCAGACCTCGCCAAGCCTGGGCTCCACCTGCAAGGAGGGGTGGCCCCGCATAGCTCTCTCACTGCTAACTGAGGCTGAGCGACAGCTTGAATCAACAGAGCAGTGAGCCCGCAGCCGGCCCAGGAAGGCTGATGGCCGACATTTCACTCTAAGAAATGTTTCCTTCTGCTCCTAGGGGTAGATAAACAAGCATGACTCTCCTTCTGTGTGGCTGGGCCACTGTGTCTGGAGGGGATCTGAATAAAGAGCAGTGGATTGTCCCAGAGCGTTAGCTGGAGGTGTTGCTAGGGTCAAAGCTCCACAGAGTACCTGTCTGCAGGAAGAGTGCATGGAACAGCACAGCCCAACCCAGGGCCTGCTTTCCTGAGAGAAGAGCAGAATCCTGGAAGAGTCCAAAGATGCCATACCCGGACTAAGCAATTGATATTAGTTAAACAATAATATGAGAGGGCCCATGACCCTTACAAGTAAGGACTCCTGTAGGTGAGGCCATCTTGCACGTGAGAGAGAAAGAAAATGGGAGAAAATATCTGCAAATCATGTACCTGATAAGGGACTTTTATCCAGATATACGAAGAACTCTTACAAATCAATCAGAAAAAGTTAAATAGCCCAATTTTTTAAATGGGCAAAGAATCTGAATGAACATTTTTCCAAGGAAGAGATACAAACAGCGAATAAACACATTAAAAATTTTAACATCGTTAGTCATTAGGGAAATGCAAATCAAAATCACAGTGAGATTCCATTTCACACCCATTTAGGATGGCTGTAATCAGAAAAATAAAGTAACAAGTGTGGCGGAGGATGCAGAGAATTTGAACGTTCATACGTTGCCTGCAGGAATGTAAAATGATACAGCCACTGTGGAAAACAGTATGGCTGTTCCTCCAAAATTTAAACATAGAATTACCATCTGATCCAGCAATTCCACTCCGAGGTATATAGATACCCAAAATAATAAAAGCAGATACTTGAACAAACACACGTACACCATGATCATAGCAGTACTTTTCATAATAGCCCGAAGGTAGAAACAGCCCAAATGTCCATCAATGGATGAGCAGTGATATGGTATGGCTCTGTGTCCCCACCCAAATCTCATCTCAAATTGTAATCCACTGGTGTCAAGGGAGGGACCTACTGGGAGGTGACTGCATCACAGGGGTGGCTTCTCCCATACTGTTCTCATGATAGTGAGGGAGCTCCCATGAGACCTGATGGTTTTAAAAGTGGCAGTTTCCCCTGCACTCTCTCTTTCCTGCCGTCTTGTGAAGAAGATGCTTGCTTCTCTTTCCCACGGTTGTAAGTTTCCTGAGGCCTCCCAGTCATGCAGAACTGAGTCAATTAAACCTCTTTCTTTATAAGTTACCCAGTCTCAAGTAGTATCTTTATAGCAGTGTGAAAACAGACCAATACAAACGGATAAACAGATTGTGAAATATCCATGCTATGGAATTTTATTCAGCCATAAAAAGGCATGAAGTACTTATACATCCCGCAACATGGATGAGCCTCCAAAACAATATACTATTTAAACAAAATCAGATACAAGAGGTCACATATTATATGACTCCATTTGAACGGAGACTGAAAGCAGATTGGAGATTTCCAAATCTACAGAGACTGAAAGTAGATTGGAGATTTCCAAAAGCAGGAGGGAGGGAGAAATGGAGAGTAATTTCTTAATGGGTGTGAGGTCATAATTTGAAGTGATGAAAATGTTTTAGAACTAGACAGAGGTACTGGTTGCAGAGCATTGTGAATGGTTGTACTAAATGCCACTGAATTGTTGACTTTAAAGTAGTATATTAGTCTGTTTTCACACTGCTGATAAAGACATACCTAAGACTGGGCAATTTACAAAAGAAAGCAATTTAATGGACTGACAGGTCCACATGGCTGGGGAGGCCTCGAAATCATGGCAGAAGGCAAGAAGGAGCAAGTCACATCTTACATGAATGATGGCAGGCAAAGAGAGAGCTTGTGCAAGGAAAATCCTATTTTTAAAACCATCAGATCTCATGAGATTTATTCACTATCAGGAGAATAGCACAGGAAAGACCCGCCCCATTATTCAATTACCTCCTGCCAGGTTCCTCCCACAACACATGGGAATTGTGGAAGTTACAACTGAAAATGAAATTTGGGAGGGGACACAGAGCCAAACCATATCAAATGGTTAACTGTTTTATATTATTGGAATTTTACCGCAATAATACATAGTTTTTAACTATCCTGGGTGTGCAGATTATATATGGAGATAAAAACCACAAGAAATAGCTAAAGAAATAAAAATGATTGCTCGTAGCAAGCAGGGCCAGAGATTGGGATAGGTGGGAAGTGGGCCCTGCTTCTCATTGGAAGTCTCATTTGACTTAGTAGCATAAAATGGAATGAGACTGGGCAATTCACACTTTGATGAAAATCATTTCTTATAGAATTTGTGAAACAAGTTTTTTTTCCCTAACATGGTGGATTAGAGGTTTTTAGCATGCCTTGGCCACTTGGAAATAGCGAAATAGTGCATAAAGATCAACTCTTTTTTGTTGTTGTTGTTGTTTTGTTTTGCTTTGCTTTGTTTCTGTTTTTGTTTTTCAAGATAGAGTCTTGCTCTGTTGCCAGGCTGGTGTGCAGTAGCACCATCTTGGCTCACCGCAACCTCCACCTCCTGGGTTCAAGTGATTCTCCCGCCTCAGCCTCCCAAGTAGCTGGGACTACAGGCACATGTCACCACACCCAGATAATTTTTGTATTTTTAGTAGAAATGGGGTTTCACCATGTTGGCAGGATGGTCTTGATCTCTTGACCTCATGATCCGCCCACCTCAGCTTCCCAAAGTGCTGTGATTACAGGCATGAGCCACCACACCTGGCCTAAAGATCGACTCTGAGCTTTAATTCAAGAAGGAAAATAGGAATCCACAGAACAATGAAGGACACCTCAGATCCTAGGGAGCAGAAGGCAGGCAGAAAGCCCAGTGACAGCATCCATCCATCCACTGAGAAAAGCAAGTGAAGCCCCAGGATCTGCAAGGGGCAGAATGCCTCACCTGTCCCCTCAGGATCCAAGCAACCCCCCCAGGTGGGGAGCACTTTGTCTCTCCCAAGTTCTGGAGCTGACTTGGAGACAGTCTTGGAGACACTGAGAAAGAAGGACACGTAGAAAAGCTGCAGGCATCTTCCCATACCTGGAACTGAGAGCAGGATGCCCTTTCTAATCTCGGCTCACATGAAGTCAGCCATCCTTTGGCAACTCAGCAGCATGGCCATGCATGCATTTTGGCCTCAGGCCGAAGACTGCAGTGCTTCCTCTGCAGTGGGGTAGGGGCCTACACAGCCAGAACGGATGGCAAGTGTGGAAAGCACCCCAGCAGTAGACACAGGAATTGTGCTCTTCCCTGTCATGGGTCTGAGGTGGGAGGACAGCTGCTACAGCGCAGCATCTCCTGGGCTGGGAGACTTGTGGCCAGGACCTACTTGGCTACCTGGAACTGGCCAGTGCACATCATTGCTGGGGTCCCAGCCTGCTTCTGTGACATTGTGGTGCATCAGGAACCTCTGTTTTCCATCCCAGGAATTTGGAGCAGCTGCTCATCCAGATGAGCAGCCTGAGTTGACCCACCTATCCTGAGCAGAGATCCTAGTACAGGAGGGCCCTCTCTGCTTCACGCCAGGCAGGCCGCTAGGCATCTGGAACCTCCACTCTCCTGGATTAGGAGTTTAGGTGGCCACCCGGCGTTCCCTTGCAGAGCTACTTGGGGCCAAGGAGGTTTCTTAGCTCCACACCTAGGCACATCTGCAGGCACTTGGTGGCTGCCCACTGAACCCCCACTCAGAGCTGGTGCTTGTGCCTGTCGTTGGGAGAACTATATGCAGGCCTGCCCAGTCTGGCCTCACCCATCTTGGTCCCCACCCTCTGGATTGAATAAGGAACTTGACCACCCTGCACCCCAGGGCCAGCCCATTGCCCGAGGCAACAGAGAGCTCCTCCCAGTGTGTACCCATATGCACTGGCCACAGCAGGCTCCTACCCATATAAGCCACCGAGCCACTCACTGGCCTGGAGGCCAAACAGGTCAGCACAATAGAAAATCTGCTGACAGCAATACACAGCAGTGGGGAACTAGAGGAGCTCCCAAGACTGCTGTCTCCCCACCCCACAAGAGGCATAGTCCTGCCCACACACCCAGCATATGCCACTACAACCAGCATCTGGGGAAGCCACCATACAGAGGCCACGGTAACCAAGGAACCCAGACAGGCTCTTTGCCAGTGAAAACACCCACCAAAGCCTCCCTTGGGTCAAAGGATATGCAGGCATGGCACTATCAGTGGCCTGGAACAAGGGGTCTTCCCTTGTTGCCCTCCCTCCTTACTGCACTGTTGCTGATTATGCAGCAGCTCTTCCTGTCTCGGTTCAGGGAGGATGGGCTAAAAGAGACTGTTTCTGGGACTGCTTCAGCAGCTCCACCCCCATGAGGGTGCTTTTCACCCTTCTCCATTGCCTCTGCCCCTACTCCTACCTGCCAACTCTTACTCTTAAGCTCCACCTGCTGGGCAACGGCCTGAACTACACCACCAAACAAAACACGGCCACAAGCAATGCAGGCAGGAATCTGTAGGCAACCAAGGACCATGTACAGCACCTTGGCACCCTGAAAGCACCCAGAGACAAAGCCAACTGGTCATACACAACATACCACAGTCATTCCTTTAAGGGAATAAAGAACTTAAAAATTAAGAAGCTTCATTCAAAGAATAGCAAATTCAATGAAAAAGAAAGCAGCTGCAGCAGCAGCTTTCTTGGATCATAAGGAACCTACCCAAGAACTCTGGCACTACAAAAAGTCAGAGTGTCTCATCACCTCCAAAGGATCACACCAGCTACCAAGCAATGGATCCTAACCAGAATGAAATGTCTGAAATGACGGAGAATTCAGAATACAGATAGCAAAGAAACTCAATGAGATCCAATAGAAATGCAACACAAAGAAAACAGAACAAATGATCCAAGACTTTAAAGACAGCATAAATACATTAGGAAATAACCAAACAGAACTTCTGGAGCTGAAAATTTTACTACAGGAATTTCAAAATGTAACTAGAAGACTTAACAACAGACGAGACCAAGCAGAAGAGACTATTTCAGAGCTCAAAGAAAAATTTCAGGAAAATTTTCCCAACCTTACTAGAGAGGCCAATATGCAGACACAAGAAATGCAGAGACTTCCTGGAGATATTATACATGATGACAATCCCCAAGGAGCATAGTCATCAGATTAGCCAAGGAAAAAGAAAAAGTTTTCAAGACAGGTAGAGAAAAGGGTCATGTTACCCATAAATGGAAATCCATCACACTAACAGTTCACTTCTCAGCAGAAACCTCATAAGCCAGAAGAGATTGGGGGCTCATTTTTAGCATTGTGAAAGAAAGAAAATGCCAGCCAAGAATTTCATATTCTGCCAAACTAAGCTTCATAAAAGAAGGTGAAATAAATTCTGTCCCAGACAAACAATCAGTAAGGAAAATTGTCACCACCAGGCTGGTCCAAAAGAGATGCTTAAGGGAGTTCTAAACATGGAAATGAAGGAACAATACTTGCTACCATGAAAGCAACACAAACATATAGCCCACACACCCTGTAAAGCAACTTGCTAACAACACTATGACAGGAATGAAACATCATATATTAAGAGCAACCTTGAATGTAAATGCCCTAAATGCCTCACTTAAAAGACACAGAGTGGAAAATTGGTAATTAAAAACAAGACTCATCCTTCTGCTGTATGCAAGAGACCCATCTTACAAGTCACAAGAGCCATATGCTCAAAGTAAAGGCAGAGAGAAATATCTATCATGTAAATGGAAGACAAAAAGGGCAGAAGTCACTATTCTTATATTAGATAAAAGAGTTTTTAACACAACAACAATCAAAAAGGAAAAAGAGGAGCCAAAATAGTCAAAGAAATTTTACACAGAAAGAATAAAGCCAGAGGCATCGCATTACTCCACTTCAAACACACTACAAGCTTACAGTAAGCAAAACAGCATGGTACTGATACAAAAATAGACATATAGACCAATGCAACAGAATAGAGACCCCTGAAATAAAGCCACATACCTGTAACCAACTCATCTTTAACAGTCAACAACAAAAAAAATGATGAAAGGACACACTGTTTAATAAACGGTGCTGGGAAAACTGGCAAGCCTATGAACATATATAAAAATCTACTCAAGTAGATTCAACACTTAAATGTAAGACCTCAAACTACAAAAACCTTAGAAGAAAATCCAGGAAATACTCTTCTAGACATTGGCCTGGCAAAGAATTTATGACAAAGACCCCAAAATCAAAAATAGACAAATGGGACTTAACTAAAGAGTTTTGCCCAGGAAAAAAAAAAAAAACTCTCAACAGAATAAACAGACAACTTACAAAATGAAATAAAATATTTGCTGGTCAGGCACTGAACAAAGGACTAATATCCAGACTCTATAAGGAACTTAAACGAATCACAGAAAGAAACAAACAACCCCATTAAAAAATGGGCAAAGTACACGAACAGACACTTCTCAAAAGAAGACATACAAGCACCCAACAAACATATAAAAAACATTCAACACCACTAATCACCAGAAAGATGCAAATTAAAACCACAATAAGATACCATCTCATACTAATCAGAATCGCTATTATTAAAAAGTCAAAAAATAACTGTTGGAGAGATTGTAGAGAAAAGGATATGTTTATATACTGTTGGTGGCAATGCAAATTAGGTCATCCCCTGTGGAAAGCAGTTTGGAGATTTTCAAAGAACTGAAAATAGAACTGTCACTCAACCCAGCAATCTCATAACTGGATACATATGCAAAGAAAAGTAAATTGTTCTCCCAAAAAGACACATGCACCCATATGTTCATCATGGTACTATTCACAATAGCAAAGATGTGGACTCAACTCAGATACCCGTCAATGGTGGACTGGATAAAGAAAATATAGTACATAAATGCCATGGAATACTCCATCACCACAGGAAAAGAATGAAGTCATGTCCTTTGCAGCAACATGGATGCAGCTGGAAGCCATTACCCTAAGCGAATGAACACAGGAGCAGAAACCAAACACCACATGTTCTCACTTATAAGTGGGAGCTAAATCTTGGGTTCACATGAACTTAAGATGAGAAGAGTAGACGCTGGGGACTCAAAAAGGAGGGAATGAGGGAGGAGGGAAGGGGGCAAAAGCTTAAAACCTTCCCATTGGATACTATGCTCATTATCTGGGTGACAGGAGCAATAGAAGCCCAAACCTCATCACCACACAATATACCCTTGTCATAAACCTACATATGTACCCCTAAATCTAAAATTAAAATCTAAATTAAAAAAAAAATAGTAAAACCAGAAGTAAAAATAACAGGTGGAAAAATCTTCAAACATTCAAGAATTCGAACCATATATTATCCAAAAGTCCCAGTTTTTAAACTTTTATTGAAATACATATAAATGGTTTTAAAAGGTAATACTCAAAGTTGGTAAGATCATTTTCTCACCAGGGTAGCTTAAAGAAGTAAGTTATTTACCTTTGGAATTCCTCAAGTGCCCAGAGAATTTCCACCAAGTACAGTTAGTCTTAGTGAAAACAGAAAGTAGCTTGATACCCACTGGAAAACATTGTGGGGAACTGAAGGAATCATCTAGATATTCACAGCAAAAAGGTAGCAATAAAGAAATCATCTGGGGTCATTTGACCTGAGGAGGTGAGATTGTCTGCCTTGTGTGAGGTGTTTCGGATAGTGAATATATTCTATATCCTTGCTTGGGCAGACATAGCCATAACCAAAGAGCAGGAATCATGCCTTCATTGCAGAAAATCCCTGGAGCGATTCAAGATGGGTTATGACTCCAGATTAAGATCCAATTAACTGAAACATTTCTGAGACAGCAGGACTAACTCTTGTACAATATTTTCAATTTTGAAATGCATTTTATAACTTAATGGGTCTGACAGATATAAATCTAAATATTTCAGTTCCCCAGGACTGCCCATCCATTAGGCAAGCATGAACACACTAACCCTCACACACACAGAAGTCAAGAACTCACAGCACAAGTATGTTTAGGGCAGATTAAGTTGCAAATCTCTGCAGACATTTTTTAGACATTTTTAGCATAAAAACAACTTAGAGTCGATAAATTTGACATGAGGATGAGCTGGTTGTGACAGGGGTCCCCAGAATTCTTCATGACCAGTTCAGTGAGAGTCTCTGAGGCTGGCAAGGCCCAGCAGAGTGGTTCCAGGGTAAGCAGGGAGCATAGGGGCAGGGGAGGAAGCTCCCCAATGGATGTTATGATGCTATCTGATAATTCTCAAAGGAAACTTTGACTGAGGGTTCACGCAAAACCGTAGCCAAAAGGGAGGCAAGGTAGAAGGAAGCCGGATGGTGTGTCCAGCCCAGGAGCAAGGCTCAGGTCTACAGGAGCTGGGCGGCAAAGGAGCCCTTCAGGGAGCTCAGGAGCTCTGCAAAGCTGGGAGGCACAGAGATGGAGGCTGAGCGGTTTGGAAAGAGGGCCCTGGAGTATCTTACGCACAGACAGTGCTATTTTTCTGAAATCTTTCTTCCTCCTCCCCGCTTTCCCTCATCTTCCTCCACCTGCTTTCCTCCCAAGGCCAAACACTGAGGGACAACTCCCCTCCCAAGGGGAGTAGTTTAACGAGCTGTTCCTTCAGTATTCGAGCCTCCTGTGAGGAGCTAGCTCTGCCCACTTTGCCAATAGAGTTAAGAGGAAGAGATCATTTTCCAAGCCAAACATGGAAGGCATCCCAGCAGCATGTGTTGAAGATGATAAAGCACTCCTCCTTCAGTCTCCTTTCCTGCAAGCCGTCTTTACCTGCCACTGCACACTCTGAGACAGAGATTCTCACACTCTATCCTGTAGCAGACTCACCTGGAGAGCAGTGAAACGCAGAGGGCTGCAACATTCACAGTTGATAAGGTTGCTGGTGTGGGAACCACATTTTGAAAACCACCACCCTAAATGTTCTTCCCCAAGCATTGGGCACGTTCTCTAAGCCTCCAGGCATGTTTGATACTGTGTGACCTCAGAGAAGTCCTTTAACCTCCCTGTGCCTCAGTTTCCTTATCTGTGAAATGAGGAAAATAATACTTTCCACCATATAGGATTGTTGTAAGGATTGAATGAACTAACATATGTAAGGATTTAGGACAGTGGCTGATACGTAGTAAGCATTATGTAGGTGTTTGTGATTGTCACAGTCTCTTTCCAATGAAGCTCCATTTCATTGAACAGGATTCTATTTCAGTCATTCTCCTTATCCAAGGTTTTGCTTTCCAGGGTTTTAGTTACCCACAGTTAACCACAGTCTGGAAATAGACCAGTACAGCACAGTAAGATATTTTGAAATCAAGAAAGACCACAATCACTTAA
Source organism: Cacajao melanocephalus (assembly GCA_963573385.1). Classification (NCBI taxonomy): domain Eukaryota; kingdom Metazoa; phylum Chordata; class Mammalia; order Primates; family Pitheciidae; genus Cacajao; species Cacajao melanocephalus. The sequence continues at coordinate 34,910 of CAUYLG010059694.1, forward strand.
CTTTTTGCAGCATATTGTCATATTTTATTACTAGTTATTGTTGTCATTTATTATCCCTGACTTACTTTAATTACGATTTATCATAGGTATGTGTGTGTAGGGATAAAAACAGTGAATATAGGGTTCACTACAATCCACGGTTTCAGGCACCCTCCAGGGGTCCTGGAACATATTCCTCATGAACAAGAGCCGACGACCACTGTAATTGATGTGTTCATCATGTCTGATGGGAACCCTGCTAACTTTCTCACAAGAAAATGGATCAGTTGCAGTTGTTTCTGCCAATACCCCAGTTGGATGTTTCCATTTAGATGCCAGCTGTACACTTCTCTTCACAGGTGAGTACATTGCTCAGGCGCTTTGAGTGATCACGTGTCAGGTGCCACATCTGCTCTGCATTGCTCGCCTCAAGCTTCCTCACCCACTCCCAGGGTGGGTGTTCCACTGCACTGTTCCTCTCAATCCAGGGACTCAACTTCAGCCAGGCTGGGAGCACTCTGAGCTGGCCTGTCCAATCTCAACTCTGTGTCATAGTTTTGTGTCTTTAAATAAACCGTACGTTCTTTGTAGACAGCACTTGTATCCCCTGTGCTGGCCAGAAACACGTGGCCTGCTCAGTTCCTCACATACAAAACAGGGATAAAAGCACCCCCTTCACAGGCCTCCACAGAGACAGATGAGTCAACAGCTGTGAATAAGGGCCTGGTGCACAGTTGGCACTCAGTACAAGTGCATTCTTCAGCACCCACCACATGAAATGTCTGCTGGCCTCTCCCCAGATGCTGGGGTGAAGGCATGTCCTGTCATCTCTGACCTCAGCACTCAGCACAGTGCCTGGGGCATTTGGGACTCAAGAAGTACATGCAGAGTGGGGAGGCGGGGGGCAGGGATTTCAGTTATGCCCCTAGAAGACAGGCGCCCCTCCCTGCTGCAAGGGGAGCTCATCCTGATGAAGGGGGATCAGTCATTCTCTCAATCATCATGTCCACATTGCGTATTGATTGCTGTAGCTGCTGCTCTCCTAGGCGATTGTAAATTGATCGTTTGATGATTTACTCTTCCATCTTCTCTCTTTTCCTATTAAGCTGAGAGATATCTAAAGCTGGGCCCATCCTTTGGAGGACGGATGTTCTGCAGCTGATACTCCTTGGAGGCCTGCAGGGGCCTCGAGGAGAACTCGAGGCGGGCCAGGGAAGTCCATGCAAATGCTCAGTTTTGCTCTAAGCTGAGAGAAGTTCTTTCTTCAAGTCTTTGATCTGCTCCTCTAAAAAGAGTGGTTCTCAAAGTGTGTCCCCAGAACTGGGAATCTATGAGAAGTTGAAATTCTCAGGACCCAGCCCAGATCTGCTGAATCTGAAACCTGGGGTAACACCCACCGATTTGTGTTGTCAGCACCTTCTAGGTGATGCTAATGCATGCTACAGTTTGAGAGCCACTGTTCTGGAGATGCCAGGAGGAACTTAAGACAGAGACTGTAAGCCTCTTGTTGAAGATGAAGAAATTCAAAATCAACGCATATGATTTGTTCTGTCTAATGAGGGGAGGCAGAGAGAGAGGAGAGACAGTTAAAATACACCAGTTCTTCCGCAAATACACTCATGCATGTGCCAGGCTGAAACTCCCAAGGGTCCACTTGGTCTCAGGCACAGTAATTCCAGGTGCCTCAGGAGATCCCATGGGAAGATGTCCAGATAGCAACTGGATATAGGATCTGAAGCTCCCATAAGACAGGGGGCTAAAGATAAGCAGATGACGATCTCCATCCTCGGGGGTCTCTAGCTCTGTGAGACCACATGTGGAGGGAACACATGCAGGGAGGGAACGCCGCCGGACAGGCATGGGACAGGCATGAAGGAGAACTCAAGAATTTCTGCTCTGAGAACAGGACTCTCTCATTTACTTGGTTGGTTTTTGTCTGGTGTAAGACCGGAGACGTAACGGCAGGAGTGGGGAGGTGGGAGAATTTGGAAATGCAGGTGTAAGGCATTCGTGGGCAGGTGAGGTCCCTGAGCAGAAAGAAGAGGAGGAACCCAGGGCCCAGGAAGGCTGACAGCCTCAGAAAGAGAATCAGCACAGCCCTGCCCTGTAACAAAAGGAGGGAGGAAGGAACAGCTGCAGAGGTAGCCAGGCTTGCGGATGGAAATGGGAGAAATCCCTGAATGGCTTCCATGTTCCCAGAGAAGTTGGGGGGGGGTCAGCCGCCGAGGCTGAGGGAGGAGCTTGGGGCAGGAGAACAGTGCAGACGTCTTGAATTGTCCTTGCTATCATTGCACAACCTGGTTCTTCTCACCCACTCCTCAGGAAAGACAAGGCACCAAGACTAGCGGGAGCTGCACCAAAGACTTGGATGATGTCAGGGCCAGCAAGGTGAGCAGGCTGGAGAGCATTCTCAGATCTGTCTCCCTGGGAATTCACAGGCGATGGTTTTTAAGATGCCTTGGTAGGCAGGGGCCTAGGGTATAGGGAATGCTGATTGGTTGGGCTGGGGATGAAATCACAGGGGTGTCAGCATGGTCCCTGCACAGCCGAGTCAGTTCCTGGGACAGGAGTTACAGTCCAGGCCATGTATTTTGGTCAGCCAAAATGCTAACTCTGCAAACCATCTCAAGACCCATTCTTTAGGTTTCAAACTAGTGATGTTATCTATAGGAGTGTTTGGGGAAGTCAACCAATCGTGCAACCTCCAGTTACCTGACTCCGGGGTAGCAAAGCAATGGCAGGCCATGGCTTCCCTCTGCCTCTTCTCCAGCAAAGTTCAGGCCCTACCTTATCCTAACCTTGTGTTATAAATGCAGTTTAATCTCCAAACAAGGAGGGGTCAGGTTTCCCTGTCTCAAAGTTTAACTACAAACCAACTTCTTCTCATAGCTCTCTTGGCCTCCAGACTAGAATAAGCAAAACAAATCAACTTAGCCTGTGAGGCTCGAAGCAAGATGGAGTCTGTCATGTTAGATTTTTCTCATTGCATGTAACTCTGCAAAGCTGGTTTCATGCCGAGAGGGGAAGAGCACGTGAGCCGGCAAATCTAGCAACAGTGCCGGGGCAGGGAGAGCGGCCTGGCCACCACTGGGAGTGTACTCCCTGCCCTTGCAGGCAGCCATCTGCTTTCTTTCCTGAATGTGCCCTGAATAAAATGTCCCAGACATCTGTCTCCAACCTGTGGGGAGAAATTTCACACAAAATGGCTCTGTGGTTCGTGGGTCCAGGCATCAGGCAAGCTTGGTTCAAACCTTGGCTCTGACTAGAATTTAAGTGGTGGCTGGGGGCAGCTGCAGGACCACCCAGCGCCTCATCTTCCATCTGCAAAGAGGGACGATCACACCCCGATGCCGTTAGAATCAGCCCTGATGTGCCCAGCACCTGTGCCACGCCGGCCAACAGCTGTGGGTCAGCAGTGGATGGTGGCTGCCGCTGAAGCCACCTCATGGGCTCTGCATCAGACCCCACAGATGTGTGTTTTGAACCGCGTGCTGGGAGACGCCCCAGCTCAACCTCCTTTTCTTGCCCTAATCCAAAGTCTCTTGACGGTAAACCACAACAATCCCTCTCAGTCTAGGCTGAAGTGGACATTCCCTTTAAAAAGCCATCTCTGAATGTTCTGGTATTCCAGGGTCTTTTAAGATTCTATGCTGGTCTTCCTTAAAGAGGCTTTAATTCACCAAGCCTGCCCAGGTCCCCAGAGATGGGAGGGTGGCAACAGTGGGTATGGACAAACAGACCCTGCTCCAGGGCAGGGGTGGAAGGGCACCCAGGCTCTACAGGCCCCCTTTCCTCCCCACTCTTGCCCCATAGTTTGCAGGAGGAAAGAAAGGAGCCACAGTCCACACTCAGAGAACCAGGGAATAAAGATGCCATTCAATTGCTGAGGTCCCAAAGGAAGTGGCGTGCAAAACGTGAGGCTGCCTCAGGGAGAGCGGCTTCCGGCCCAGAGATCTGCATTACAGAGCTTGGAAACAGGGGCAACTGCTTTCCAGGCTGAACGCTGATCAAGAGGCACATCTGAAACTAGACACATTAACACTCTCATTAGGGCCCAGGCTCGCTACAAAACAGGCCTATTTAAATGTAAATTTTGACATTCAGCCCAGGACTGGAAAAGAAATAGTTTCCACACCTCAGCACCAGAAAGGAGAATGAGGATTAAATATTAATTCTTTAGGAAGGAAGACTTTTTAATCATGTTTACTTTCAGACCATCATGGTTCTGGGTCTTTCTTCCTTCATGGAGAATATTGGATTTTTAATTACCCAAAGCTTAGAGACAGCATCCCAGCCTCTCATATTCCCCCTCGCGGCCACAGATAGTCTGATCCTAAATGTAATTTTGTTAAAAGTGTAGCTCCAAGCACAGTTAATTGACAGGGGTTTTGGAGAAGCTGAAGCTAATCCAGGAATGAGAACATGTAATTCTCCTGAAAACGAAAGGAGCCCTGCTCGCCTCGTTAATCACACTGGAGGGAGAGCTCTGCTCTTGGTAGCTCCCTCCCCGGGTCTCCAATCCCAAGCCTCCCAAGTAGCCTAGCGACTTTCCAGCAACATTAGCCTACCTGAGCCTGTTTGCTCATCTGCAAGGCGGGGCGAGGACCCCCAGCGGAGTTGCTGTGAGAGTTCAGTGTGTGCCCAGGAGGGTGGGCTCCTTCAGCCTCTGCCTCGCACAGCACCCACAGGAGCCCAGCTGCCTGCAGGAGCCAGGACCGAGCGCTCACTTTTCTTATTATTGGTGATTGTGTGATCTGAGGACAGCACCCAGCTTCTGCAATCCCAGTGTGCTTATCTATAGACAGCAGAGCCCCACCTTCCTGGAGACTGGGTGAGGACACGCATGGTATCAGGTGGGTGGAGGAAGCACCACTCCCTAGGTGCCCTGCAAGGATGGCTCATCCCTGCAAAGACATCAGGCACCCAGGGGCATCCTGCAGAGAGGGAAGCAGCAAAACAGGGCTTCCCCCCATTCCACACGTCTCCCACACACCCCACCAGCAGCGCACAGACACCACGGGTGAGTTGAAGACACTGCCATCGGGGCATCCATGACATCTATGGGCAAGTCCACCCTGGGACCCCATCTGAGGCCAAGCCCCGCACCTGCAAGCCCTGGGTGTCCTCCATGCTCTCAGCTCTCCATGTCCCGTGGTGTGCACACACACACACACACACACCCCACATTCATCACACATACATCACATACATACACACCACACACATGCATATACCACACACACACCACATACACTCATATACCACACACACACTGCACACATGCACATGCCACACATATACCACACATACACATACCACACATATACACACATACACACACCACACACATACCACACACACATACACATACACACACCACACATATACCACACACACATATCACACATATACACACATACACACACCACACACATACCACACACACATATCACACGTATACACACATACACACACCACACACATACCACACACACATATCACACGTATACACACATACACACACCACACACACACCACACACACATATCACACGTATACACACATACACACACCACACATACACCACACACATGCATGCACCACGCACATGAACACACCACACACACACACCACACATAGGCATACACACACACACACACACTGCATACACACACACACACATGCACACACCACCCCCCATGCCCAACTGTGGTAACATGAACTCTCACTCTGCCCCCAGGGCTCCTACTGGGCTTTTAAGGAAGTCCCATGTGTGAAGCTGTGGCCCCGACTCCAGCCCTCAGAGCACTAGTGTCTCAGGAACCGCACTCATATGTGACTTCCTCACCAGGGTCCACGCTGTCCCTCAGTCTCTCATGGACACTAGTCACCATATGCCAGCCGGGGCCAAGCACTGGCGTTAAACAGCAGTGGTTCCCCGGGGTCTCGGAGCATGTTCAGAAGCCCAGATCTCCTCCAACCCAACCCACCCTCATCATCATCTGACGCAAGCAAAGGCAGCGTACTGGCCTGAGGCAGCTCCTGAGGGGCCGCCACCTGCCCCTGCCAGGCTGCCCTCGCCCACCATCAGCCCTTCCACTGGGCAGCCAGGTGAACGAGCCCAGGCTTGGTTCTGCAAGACCTCACAACCCAGGAGAAGCTCTGGAGCACATCCCAGCACAGCGGGGCTCAGGGCTGACATGAGACCCTCCATTCCTAATGACAGACGGGGCCTGCGAGGGAATGATGGAGCTGCAGCAGGGCAGGGACCAAGACTCAGGGGACTTCGTTCCAGGAAGCGGAGTCTGAGCATGCCACACATACACCACACACACACACACATGCACATGCACACGGGTGGGGAGAAGACAGAATATCTGACAGCAGGACAATTTTGATCTAGAGGGTTGTGACTGATCAGCTGGAACCTTAGAAGAGACTTGCCCCTCATAGATGCAGAACTGTGGGAGTCCAGGGGCAAGGGGACCTCCGGTGCAGTGGCTGCAGCAGGCACCTAGGTCCAAGAAAGCAGGCAGTGGCCCGCCATACAAGGGGAGGGTCTGGTGACCTCCGAGGGATAGGAGCTGGTCATAGGCAGGGTGGACCACTCACATTCTGTGCAGTCTGGGTAGGACATGGTCACTAGGCCTGGAGAACATGGGCGGGAAGAAGGAAGCAGGGCCGGGTAGGCCGCACAGCTGTGGCCAAGCACCAGGGCCCTGTGGAGCACAGAACGCCCCTCAGGACTGTCCCCACCTGGCCAAGATGGCCAGCCGTGTACCCGCTTGTCACAGCCCCGGTGGGACCAGGCGCTAATGACTGGGTTCTGAGAGGGCATCTCGAGGCCCACCCCTGACGCTGACCTGTGGGGGAGATGGGGCCATGCAGCGCCGGCTCTGGCTCCATCGCTGAGCACCTGTGGAGCCAGGTGGATTTGCAAGGCAGAAGGAGGAGCCCACCACAGCCAATCGGAATGCTCAGTTTCATACACTCCTGTTTCCTGGCTGAGCGCTTCTAGTGGGCAGGACTAAGCTCACAGCAATATGAGTCCCTGGAGCCTAGCACAGTGCTAGCACACAGTAGGTGCTTAATAAATGATGCAAAACCACACCTGCACCAGGAGAGTCGTGCAGGCACTTTGGAACAGGGTTGCCGGGCTGGTCTCAGACACTCCAGCACTGCCATCACCAGCCCTGCTGCCCAGCTCCTGCCCACTGCTGGCAGCTTGCTGACAGCAAGAGCTGGGCTCACTGTGGCCAAGCCCTGAGCAGAGTGTACGGCACAGAGTAGGTGCTTAGCATGCTTTCCGGAACAGCTAAATGATGAGAGAGAAATGCCATTGACAACACATAACGTGCTTCTCCAGTGCGTGACCTGGGAAAGTTGTTGAACCCCTTGGGCTCTGTGGCTTTTAAGAACAGAATGTTCTAGAACATGTCAGAGGTCAGATGAGAGGCACCTTGGGAAATCGACTAATTCCAGGTCCTCTTAGTCCGCTGCTACCTGAACAAGGTAAGGCCATGTGTATTCATTTAGCACAGCGCTTGTTGTGGGCCTCCCTTGGGTCTCACACACAGTGTGGTGGCAGAAGACAGCGTAGCGTGGCCAGGACTGGTGCGTGACACCGGGGTGACAACGCTCCCGATTCCAGTGGCTTCAACACAAAGTCTACTCTCTCTCAGGGCTTCGGGTGGAGGAAGCTCCACTGGCTGGGGCTGAATCAACCAGAACGCACGGCTCCCGGGAGGGTGGACACTGGCTCCTGATGCTTTTGCTCAGAGGTGATACATAGCACTAGTCCTCACGGCTCATTAGCCAGAACAAGTCACCTGTCCCAGCCTGGCCCCAAAAAGACTCAGAAGTGTGGGGAGCAGACAGAATGTCTGATGAGCATCCTCTCCTCTGCCACAGAGGGATACTCATCACAGGTTTAAAAAAAAAAAAAAAAGCCAAGAGGCTCAGAGAAGTCAAGCCCCTGGCCCTGCCCCAGGGTCTCACAGCAGAGAAGTGTGAGAACCAGCCTGTCTGGCCCAAAGCCTCTGTGTGTAATTAGTGCACTCTACCAGCCCTCTCACCACCCTGACTGGGGATGTGAACGGTGTAGGTCATAAGTTGCCATCCTCCTGACCCCTACCTAACACCATCCCATAGGGAGCAGAGGCGTGGGGGAAAGAGAAGGGGAAATGCTACCTGGGGCCAGGAAGGGCTCAGCAGCATGACACACTAGTGCCTGCCTGTGTGAACCCAGCCAGCGCCCATGGAAGGACGGCAGCCGCTGACAGGGCTCCTCCTGAAGGCCACCAACACCTTGCAGGTTACGTGGCTGGGTGCTCAGCCCACAAGGGAGCAGCCAGGCTGGGTGGGCCCTCACTGGGCTGTGGCAGGATGGACTGTGCCCACCAGAGCCCTGACCACAGGTTTGCATGAACCACATGCCCTGGGCAAGGGGCAGAGTGTTCCATGAGATGAAGCGTTTGTGATGTTTGTCTGCCACAGAACAGTGGAATCATGACTTAGATGAGCAACACGCACTCCATGCCACCCTCTGGATGCCAAATGGTGCCCTTAGAGCCTGGAACCTCAGGGCTTCTCCAATCCACCCTTCACGCATGGAAAGTGCCTCTGTGTGCTTAACCTCAAAACCTCGGTGCCCACCACAGGGCCTGAAGTGACCAGCACTGGGTACCATCTGGGTGGAAGGAGATGGAGTGACAGGTGGGTGGGCACACAGGGCTGCCCAAAGAGCACCCTCAGATCTCCTCTAAGTGTGTGCTTCCACAAGCAAAGTGCAGTCGGCCACGGCGTCACAAGTCCCTGGACAGGGCTCTGTACAGATGACAGCCTTCTTGACAACAGATTTTGCATTTCGGTTCGCTTTCCTTGGAGTCCCCAAATGCCCTGCTCATTTCTGAAAGAAGGACATCCAGCCAGCACTGCCAGGAAAATAAAACAGTCTAGAGCAAGAATTCTGAAGGAAGCAAGCTCTACTTTGCATATTTGTAGTTAAGGGAGCTGCTGCCTATGAAATTATATGGCCTCCTCCCTTTATAGTCCAATGCCACAGTGAGTTGTGAAATACTGGAAATTTCAAGATTTAATTAAAACCCAGTTCACTGCACTGAAGTTCGCTTACAAAATATAGCAAAGATTAATGGGAGATATCAAACCAAACTGTTTGTGCAAGACCTGTTGAGTCATAATTTATGGGAACAAGAGGAAAAGAGCAAGATCATTACCTTAAAATAAATTTACTGCTTCTCCAACTAAGTAAAATGGAAATAATAAAAATCCCCAGGTCAGCACAACCACACCAGAGTGAAATAGCAGGCTGGCCAGGCAGGTGCCTATCAATCCACAGATGTTACCAGGGGCACAGGAGGCTTTGCTGTCATGCTGGGAGGCACCAGGGGTCGGCGGGGGGAGGGGGGCAGGGAGAGGGAACTCTGCCTCTTTTCATTTAATCCTCACAAGGACTACCATGGCAACAGTCCCTGCTTCCCAGATGAGAAAGCCAAGGCCCAGAAGGACCAGGTGACTTGCCCAAGGCCACACGGCCAATGGGTGGCAGAGCTGGGACCAGGACCAGATGGTCTGGCTCAGTCAGTGCTCCCACACCACAACGTGCAGCTAGCCGCCTTCGGATCCACCCTTGGAAGGACCTGACCATCTAGGTGAGGGGACAGCAGCTGGGCAAGCACAGCACCAGGCCTGGGAAGGGACATGGCTCAGGGGCTAGAAGATAGCTAAGCAATGCCCCTGAGAGATATCCCGTCCTGATCCCCACAACCCATGTCACCCTATACAATGGCTAAGTTACTGAGCCCAGTTGCTTGGTCACACACCAGTCTAGATCTAGCTTCAGAGGTACTTCTTAGCTGAGACTAACATTTAAATCAGTAGGGTTTGAGTGAAGTAGATCACCCTCCATTGTGTGGGTGGGCCTCATCCAACCAGTTGAAGGCTTTCAGAGCAAAGACTAAGAATCAGAGTCAACTCCTGCCTCCTGAGGACAGCAGCATCCTGCCATCAGACAGCCTTCCCGCTCCAGCTGGGACTCCAGCCTGCCTCCCCTCCTTGCATGGTTTCAGACTTGCCAGCCTCCGTAATGGACACCATGGCCAACCCCACTCCACCCTGTGGAAGCACACACTTAGAGGAGGTCTGAGGGTGCTCCCTGGGCAGTGCCATGTGCCCGCCCACCCATCACTCCATCTCCTTCCACCCAGATGGTGCCCAGTGCTGGTCATGCCAGGCCCTGTGGTGGGCACCAAAGTGGCAAGCTCAAGCACACAGGGGCACTTTCTGTGTTTGGAGAGTGCATCAGAGAAGCCCTGAGGTTCCAATTCCTTAAGAGGAACCCCTCTCTTCCACTCTCCCTCCCCACCCTCCCTCTCTCTGTGTGTACATCTGTATGAACATACATATTATGTTCTGTCTCCCTGGTGGGCCCTGACCGGTACACCCTATAGGGCAGTAAGGCTCTTTGGGGACAGGGGCATCACCCTGGATTTTCCTGGTGGGTGCAGTGTGATCCCAAGCCGCTATGGGGGGAGACGAAGACTGGAGGGACACAGGGCCACAGCCAGGGGACGATGGCAGCTCCCGGAAGCCAGAACTGGCAAGAAGGACTTCTCCCCAGAGCTTCCTGAGGGCATAGGTCCTGCCGACACCTTGATTGGGTCCAGTGATGACTGATTTCAGACTTTGATGTCCAGAGCTGTGAGAGAATCAATCTCTGTTGTTTGAAGCCACTGGTGTGTGGCAGTTTGCCGCAGTGGCCCCAGACACGACGTCAGTGGCCACACTCACAGGAAGACAGGCGTGCTCTGAGATTTCTTCCTCAGGGTGGGCTGTGTGCTTGCTGTCGAGCACAGGGTGAGGGCAGGCTGCTTGGGGTGTTCCCCTTCACCCACCGCAGAGCTCTACAAATCTCTCCCCTGATGCCCCACTGCCTTCTTTCCTTCCTGGACAGGGCTGGCCATCACTCCCTCCTCCTGACACTGCAGTGCGGTTCCCCAGCCGGCCACAGTCCCGCCAATCCCACAACAAGCATGGGCTCACCTGCATGGCTGGGAATGTTTGCAGGAGGGAGCCCAGCAGCGGGGCGAGATTTCTTCCTGAGTCAGACTGGAGAAGAGGACGGTGTCTCCCCCCACTCAGTTTAGCAATCCTGTGAGTCCCAGGCTGCTGGGCAACTGTTTTGCCTCCAATCCAATTTTCTAGTCTTTGTCTCAGCAGGGATGAGCCTGGAGCCTTCCTTCCAAAGGACCCCAGAGGAGAGAAACCCTGAAGCTCCAAAGCAGGACCCGGTGACACCCTGCCCATTTTACACTGGGCCACCCTGGGTCCTGGACTCAGCCCTGATGGGGTGACAGCTGCCCAGGATGCCTCACCAGCCCCACGCAGCCCACCTGCCTGTGCAGCCTCCAGGAGCAGGACGTGCAGGCAGCGCCTTACACAGAGAGCGCCGGGGAGTGCGGGGAAGTGAGGACATTAAGGGGCCTGACCTCAGAGGCATCCTCTGAATGGCCACACTGCCTGCCTCCAGAGCACTCTGAACTCACCCTGTGACTTTGGACGACAGCGAGTTATTCACCGCAGCCAGATAGAGTGTGAGAACAAGGCAGTGTGAGTCCATGAGAGGCTCCGTGTGCTGATCTCATCCTGAGAGCAACAAGAAGCCGCTGAAAAGCATTCAGCAGAGAAGCGTGTGTCTCAGTGAGATGCAGCCTCCCGGGAGAGAGCTCACCCCATGCTGTGGCCGCGGTGAAATAATGCTTGTCACTGAGAGCAGCTGCACGCTGTGTGCACTGTGGCAAGCTCCCAGGCATCAACGCTCCTCGCACTGGGGACTGTCACCCCATCTACACCATCCTCAGTGGCGTGCATGAGAACGGCTGCCACACTATCACTCCCAGGTGCCCAGCGGTAGGGAAATAGAAAGAAATGATGTGGGGGACGGAATGAGATGAAGCAAGGAGGATGAGGAGACTGCCACAGCAGCAACACAGACCAGCCTCACAAACAAATCTCCAGTGACAGGAGCCAGGCCAAGACTGTGTGCTGTGTGACTCTATGAATCTCAGAAAGAGGTGCAGCCATTGCATCAGAAGCCGGGGTGATGGTCATCTTCAATGGAAGGAGAGAGTGGCGATCAGGAAAATGGGAGGCACAGAAAAACTCTTGGAGATGAAAATACAATGAAACTTTGTTTAAAAGTGCCAGGAAGATTTAAAAGCAAAGCTAAGGGGATCTATAGGAAAGGAGAACTGATGTCAGGAAGCACAAGAAAACCGCCCTCTCCGCTGGAGGACCCGGCATTCAAGGAGCCAACTTGGAAGCAGAGAGCGGCCCTCGCCTGACACTCACCCTGCCAATGCCTCAATGCTGGACTTCCAGCCTCCAGAACTGTGGGGAATACATTTCTGTTGTTTATAAATTCAGAGAAAGAAAATAAAATGGAAGGATCAATCCAGGATGTCTAGCATGGGATTCTGAAGGCAAGAAGAGAGGGCTCCTGGACAGGAGCTCCGGGCCTCTCCCCAGGCAGCCCAGCTTCCCCTTTACAAGGAGAAGCGAGCAGGGACACTGCCTAAAACCTGTGTTGTAATACTCTCATCTCCCAGAGAGACGGGCCACGCACACCAGGTCCTTGCCCAGAAACCTAAGGAAAGTAGTTCCCTGGACTAGCTTGGTAAAGCCACCGTGTGTAAGCACTGGACCACCTTGGCCAGGGATAGGAGGGCCTGTGAGAACATCATCACTCGCTCATCCATCCACCAGCCACACGGTGAGAGCTCAGCGCCGGGACGCCTCTGTGCTGCAGACTGGGATGCGCTGGCATCCATCTGGCAACACACAGTCTAGTGGGTGTCCTGTGGCCACAGCTGCCCACGTGTGAGTGCCCTGTGCCACAGGAAAGCCTCGTTGGAACTAGAAAATACCACAGGCCGTCACTGGGAATTGAAGAACGCATGAAATCTCAAGCTCCTGAATTTCTTGCTTTGCAATCACTTTTATACAACCAATTCCCTGTGGCTGTTGTCTTCTGGGGAAAAGGAGACCTAACTACTTCGTAAGCTTCTGTTCGGTTTTTACGTTTAATTAACTGCACGCTTCAGAGCACCTGCACCATGAATGAACATCTCAGCGAGAAGGCTGCCGAAATGGCAGGAGAAGCATGAACGAAACGGAATGCAGAGAAAACGCTTGAGGGAAACGTGTTATTTTCATGAGGCTGAAGCACCTCAGCATGTGTGTGGTGGGGAACTGTGCTTCCCACCCCTAGAGTTGCTTCCTTGTGGAGGGACTCCGCTGGCGTTGACCCCTGGCCAGCCGCTTCAGTCACTTGTCCCGTGGGGAGAGGAGAGGTCATCCTACTGTGTGGCCAGGAGAGGAAGAGGGCTCTGGCCCACTCTCTGGGCGTTCTGCCAGGCTGCACTCACCTATGGGGGGCCAACCTCTGGGCGCTCCGCCAGGCTGCACTCACCTACGGGGGGGCCAACGTCTGAAGAAGGCAGTGCACGTCCAGCACACGCCACTCACTGAGTCCCCTGAAGATGAGATTTAGTATCAGGAAACTCGGTTTTTACCAGAAATATGTTGGCATCCACAATTCCACTACTTGCCTTTCCCTGAGCTAATTCAGAGCTTGGGATGTGGAGAAGGGAGATAAGTACTGGGCTTCCTCACACCCCAAAATTTGACTAACAGGGAAACCCCTCAATTTCTCCAGAACTCATGTGTCTTGGGGGTCTCAGCTCCATCTCAATATCCATAGTAATGTCCACCCCTTCCACAGCCACAGGCTCCCCTTATCTCGGCTCCTCCGTCCTGGAGCAAGTCTCCTGCAGGCATCACTGCCTCACACCCCACCCAAATGCTCTCCTCTGCAGGAGCAAAGAGTCCCCTCCATGAGGAGGGTCCCACCACACCCCAGAGCTCAATAACTGTGTCTAACCACAAAAGGGCCAGCCCCTGGCTGCATCCGCCTCCCAACTCCAGATCAGGGCTCCTTTTGATATCTGGAGAAAGACCCATTTCATTCACTCCACTATGTTGCAGACTGATACTTTAGCAAAATATAATAAAAATAAAAGTCCAGAAAAATAAAATTAAAAACAATGATACATTAAATACAAGCCCCAAAATCTTCATTAGAGCTAACAGACGTAAAATTACTCCAAAGAATTGCTAACGACATTTTTGAGATGGCATGACCTCTGCTCTGTCTTTCTCTCCTTGTAAACAGCGCATGCTGAGGACTAATGCCATCAGAAGCCCATACTGTTAGTGGTGGTGACCCAAGATGGCACTGTCTGCCCAGGAGGAAGGAGCACGCACCCCACCAGCCTCTACAGGTAAGCTCAGCCTGCATCTGAGCTCAAAGCACAGCAGGAGATCTGACCAAGCAGCCTACATTTCTAAAACAAATTGCTTTTCTGGAGCCCCGAAATTAGCTTCTGGAGTAAAATATTAAACCCCATTCGCAAAACAGAATGATTTATGCTCTTTACAAAAGAAAAACAACAGTACAGCTTTCGACTTCTCAAAATGATTTAAATCTCAACTTACTTTTGACCTAGAGGGAAAATACAAAATAAATAGTAACCACAAAAAGAACTGCAGAAGTATTTCCTCTCCTTACTCAGGGGGCTGGGTGCAGAGGAAACCACAGCATGTTACAACCTTTGTGTGTTCTTCAAAGTCCAAAGCTAAGCTGCTTGTGGGACACTTTAGGAGCCGCAGAAGCCCTATCTGCTGCTGTCTGTCCATGCCCACCCCCCGCCGATGCTTGTAGTAGAAGCAATAATGTTAAGAATAGAAATTAAAGAAAAAGAAAACAAAACACAATACCAAAAAAAATCAACATTATCAAATATTGGCTGTTTAAAAATCTAAACCATCTAGACCTGTGAAGAAATTTTAAAAAGACATTACAATTCACTAATATCAGAAAATAAAAAGGAAACATAAGTGAGGTCATACAAACTTTTAAAAGATATTAAAAGAATGTTATAATTTTATGGTGATACATATGAAAATTAAACAAAATGAACAAATTCCTTCAAAAACACAACTTACCAAAAACTGATGCAGAAAGAAAATCTTTATAGGAAAATACCTCTTAAAATTAGAATTATTAACTAAATCTTTTCCCACAAAGAGATCTCTAGGTCCAAATTGCTTTAAAAATAAATTCTATTAAATACTTAAGAAGAAATAACACAAATCCTACACAACTGATAGACAACTCATTTTAACCTTGCTACCAAAAGGTGACAATGACATTACCTACATTCTAGAACTTATGTTCTCAGTGAGGACTGGTTTACAAGTTCTCAGGTGTTACCGCCAATCACCAGACATTCCTGGCATCATCTTCAATGCAGTATCTTGTGCATTTCCTGGTCAGCCTCTAATTTCCTTACCTTCCCATTCATGCCCTGAAGACACTGCCTGCAGCCACCTGCCCCATTCCAGTGGACACACGCAGTGTTCAGGCTCCACTCTCCCCTAAAACAGCAGAGTCTGGAGTCAAACCAGCCCAAGTACTTGTCCCAGCTCTGTGAGCTGCGCAAGCCCTGCCCCTCCTGAGCCTGACCTGGCAAGGCTGCGATTAGAATTCAGTAAGATACTATGCAAGGAGCACCTGGCCAGATAACTGACACATAGTAGATGTTTCAGAGAAGAGAGATGAGAGATGGTAGGAAAACCGGCTTTGCTGTGGGAGCTCTCACAACTTCCTTCTGGGCTATGAGATCTGAGGTTCTGGGTTTAAGTCACATTCAGCAAGATTTTTCTCCCCCCTTCTGAAATATGCTCAGCGCCCCCTGTACTTGCCTGTCCAGGCTTCCTCATAACATAAGTATTCTGTTTTTTTTTAATTGATATTTTTCTTTTTTTATTATTATTTTTTATTTTACTTTAGATATATACTATATCCGGCATTTCTCCCCATGTTATCTCTCCCCACCCTCCCCACCCCCACCTGCTGTTCCTCCCTTACCTCCCTGCAACTGCCCCCAGTGTGTGATGCTCCTCTCCTTAAGTTCAAATGTTCTGATTGTTCAACACCCACCTATGAGTGAGAACATGTGGTGTTTGGTTTTCTGTTCTTGTGTCAGTTTGCTGAGAATGATAGTTTCCAGATTCATCCAAGTCCCTACAAAGGACAGGAGCTCATCATTTTTAATGGCTGTGTAGTATTCCATGGTGTATATGTACCACATTTTCTTTGTCCAGTCTATCACTGATGGGCATTTGGGTTGGTTTCAGGTCTTTGCTATTGTACACAGGGCTGCAATGAACATACATGTGCATGTGTCTTTATACTAGAACGATTTATAGTTCTTTGGGTATATTTGTTGTCTGTATCCGCTGACTTGACTGTAAGCTCCACAAGGGCAAGGATTTTTGTGTGCTCACTGTCATTACTCTAACTCTGGATATCGATGAGGACTCTGCATATAGTAGTTACTAAATCAGTATTTATCGAATGAATTAATAATGAATGGAGCATAGACTGATGTAAATTTAGATTCTTAGGTCCATAGTGGCTGGGTACTGGAAGAGGTGATTCTTGTTGCCAAATGGTCTGTGACTTACGAGAAAATGGAAAATCTAAAGAAACTAAACTCAAGCCAAGTATGCTAGCAGCTTCCCCTCCGTCCTTCCCTCTCCTTGAACTTTTCCTGTTGCGTGTGAGGACGCACACTGTTATAACACTTCTGTTACTCTCTATGTATGCCCACTGCAGATTAATTAAATATCTTGTAGGGCATTTGTAGGAAATGCCCTACAAATGGGTATTTTCACTTGTCTACTATTCTTGTCTTCTATTTGTGATAACAGCACCATGATTTTTTTTCTTGAGGGATTAATCTTTCCTCCAAGCTCAATCTGCGACATTTGGGTGGAGCCAAGACCTCTTTCCCAAGGATCCTGGAGTGAGTCCATAAACCTGTCTTTGCCAATCAGAACATTTCACTTCCCTGAATGGCTTCTGCAGTAGGTTTAGGGATTGCTCCGCAATTCAAGATGACCTAGTCAGAACAAGGCAACTCTTTAATATTTGCTAGAACCATAGGGTAAAAGACACGTTTCCTTCTGCGATTGCCGCAAGGCTAATGTAAATATGAGCCTACAGAAAGCTATATGAAGAGACAGGCTGAGAATGAAGCCAACACCACAAAGAGACGTGGAGAGATGCCGACAGAATTCTGATGACAGCATTGAATCTCCTGCATCCAGCTGTATCTGAACCCAACTATTCAGTGGCATGAACCCATAATTCCTTTTGTGATTAAGTTGAGTTGAGTAGGCTTATATAACATATAACCAAAAGAGTCTCAAGATAGCATTTGATAATTTTGCAATCACAAGCTCATGTCACCCCTCACTCCAAAGCGATCTTATTGGATTTATCATATATGTCCAGTATCACTCCCATGTTCTAGATAGGCGGTGCTTCACACATACAGAATGGATCAGAAGAAATTTCCTGGTTTAAACTGTTTAGACTTTATTTGTTTTTTGTTTGTTTTGTTTTTTTTGAGACAAGGTCTCACTCTTGCCCAGGCTGCAGTGCAATGGTGTGATTACAGGTATCTGCAGCCTTGATCTCTGGGACTTCATTGATCCTCCTGCCTCAGTCTCCTAATTAGTTGTGACTGCAGGCATACACCACCACACTTAGCTAATTTTTGTATTTTTTGTAGAGAGAGGGTTTTGCTGTGTTGCCCAGGCTGGTCTTGAACTCCTAGGCTCAAGCAATGCTCCTTTCTCAGCCTCCCAAAGTGATGAAATTACAGGCGTGAGCCACTGCACCTGGCCCATTTATTTCTGAATAAGGGCTTCCATTTGATCCTAGAAAATACAACTATCTTTGCTCTATAATTGTGGGCTTCATGTTTATAAATTTCACTTACAGGAAAATATTCATATTGTTTTGTGCCTTTTTTTTTTTTTTTTTTTTTGGGACAGCGTCTTGCTGTCACCCAGGCTGGAATGCAGTGCCATGATCCCACTCACTGCAACCTCCGCCTCCCGGGTTCAAGCAATTCTCCTGCCTCAGCCTCCCAAGTAGCTGGGATTACAGGCACGCACCACCTCCCCCAGCACATTTTTGTATTTTTTTTATTTTTAGTAGAGACAAGGTTTCACCATGTTGGCCAGGCTGGTCTCAAACTCCTAACCTCAAGTGATCCGACCACCTTGGCCTCCCAAAATTCCGAGATTACGGGCATGATCCACCGCGCCTGGCTGTTTTGTGCCATTTTTGAAAGCTGCTTTTGAAAATGGGTTTCTGGATATCATCTGGAGCTAACAGATTCAAGAACAAAAAATGTGTTATGAACAGGGAACCTGTGGCAGGATAAAGAGATTCTGGAATTCTGTTTGGTTTCTTAGGGAGAAAAGATGGCTGTCCAAGGATGGCTATTGCGATCAGAAGTGACTGTGCACCTGGCTGGTTGCAGAGCATGGCTCTGGTTTTCACTGATTCTCACACATGGTCCAGGGTATAACTGTTGCAGATAAAATTTTATGGTAATCTAATATTCATCTATATGCCTTAATAGTTGGTTTTGAATTAAAGACCATTACTTTTTTAGTTTCCTCATATTTCCTCATATTGAGAGTACTATAATGGTTCCTTCATATTTTTGTGTGAACTTGCAATTATGATAAAATGTTTTTGAATTATTGCTTGAATACAATTATCTTACATTGTTTTGCATATTAAAATGGAATTTTAGATATTCAAAGGCTGGATTATTTTTCAGACTTCATTAAATTCCTGTTTTAGTGTT
Source organism: Cacajao melanocephalus (assembly GCA_963573385.1). Classification (NCBI taxonomy): domain Eukaryota; kingdom Metazoa; phylum Chordata; class Mammalia; order Primates; family Pitheciidae; genus Cacajao; species Cacajao melanocephalus. The sequence goes on from CAUYLG010059694.1 coordinate 53,701, forward strand.
AAATGAATGTTAACTTAATTTTAAAATATTATGAAAAAGCCCCAAGCCTCAGCTGGCTTTGTTGGTGATAAACTCATTCTAAAGCTGTTCATTTGCTCTTAGAAGTCCCTCTTTGTTCAAATGCTTTTGCTACCAGAAAACCTGAGTAAGATTTTTCTCGCCTGCAGGAGTTTGCTTTGCTTCCATAAATTTTTCTCTGTTTCCGTGGCCTAGCAATGGCCAGTGGTGATAGAGCAGGTTTTAGGAAACTCCAAAGTGATTTACTTGTTCCAAGGTGTGATGAAATGTCCAGACAATTGCATTCTCTGCCAGAGGAGGGGGAGTTTGCACAGATCTCTTGGAAGAGGATAAAGGGCTTTCCACACTCACTGGAAGAACTTGTCCATCACAGAAGCCCCACTCTGCAGACCCTGCAAGTCAGGCATTTATTGGACACTCAGTGAGGAGACTCCTTCCTTTTGTCTTGTCTTCTCTGCTTTCTTCCCTCCTTCTGGGTTGGGGCACAAGGGGAGGTGTTTTATTGTACCTTGTGGCTAATGTCCAGCCTCTTCGGGGACCTGTGTGTCCTTGGTCTGCTCCTTCATGGCCTGATTCCCACCACCGGCCTGCTGGGCACATTTGGTAGTCACTTAACTTTTGTGCCTAAGTTTGTTCTCTAAGAACACTTTAATCCCTCCAAGTAATCGAGGGATAATTATAACTATCACGGTGCCACCTTCAAGGACTAGGGTGCAAATTAATGAAGTGCCTCTCACATGTCTGCAAACACCTTTGGAAGAACTTGCTGCTTTCTCACAGAACGTTATTCTTCCCCTAGCAGGTGGAAATGACAGAACTGATAGGGCAATGTTCCTCAAAGAGTGGCAAGCCTACCCTTTGCACCAGAATCCCCTGGGGGCTGCTGAGGAGGGGTCCTCCTTGCTAAAATGTAGATTCCCAGTCTCTGCTCACTCTACAAAATGAAATCCCGAGAGATTGGCCCTTGGAAGTTTGTGTTTTTAACAAGCATGCTCCCACCTGCCAGTGATGCTAACATTCCTTAAAGCTTGAGAAGGACACTTGAGCCTTGGGGGAAAGCAAAGGGGTGTCTGTGGAAGAAGCACTGGGCGAGAAGGGGGTGTCAGAAAAAAGCACAGCCGGATACTAGTCAAAGTAGTGAAAACAGATGTTATCCAGTAACTACTGGTGGTGGGGAGGAGCTGAGCCTCATTCTGGTTCCTGCAAAGGTGAGGTGGATGTATTAAAGGGAGAAGGAGGAAGTGGGAAGGGTGGGGCTCAGTAAAGCCAGAGAAGGGAAAATGGGTAGAGGGTTGGTTGGGGTAAGTGTGTTGAGGTCAGTTGGGTCTGCCAGTGGGCAGTGATCTAAGTTAGAGCTCCATTCTCTGACAGAGGCTGGGAGACAGAGGGTCCATCCTTGATGATTGCATTTCAAAGGACCAGCTCTTGGGCCCTCCACAAGGATGCTCCTGAGTTGCAAAAGAGACAGATTCACAATTATGAGCTGGTTTTAGTAAATGCTCTAAGTTTCTTAGAGGTCAGGCGTTGCCTGGAATGAAAAGTTAACTTTCCTGGCCATGTTGAGCTTTCTCAGACAGCCATTTTCATTGAGGGCTGGGGTCATCCTGGGGACATGGCCTCATCCTGCTAGGAGCCATGCTCAAGTTTTGGTCAAGCGTCTTAGGGCAGGGGTCTGAACAGAGTCCTTAAGTCCTAAGAGTTCTGCAGGCCTTAGGGGCATCTAATTCAGTTTTCTTCAAGCCTCTGACAATGGCTTATTAAGGCTGTGGAATTACTTAACACAGAATAGGAGAATCAATCTGGACATTTTGGATGATGAGCAGAGGTGGCGTAGACAGCTCTGAAGACCTAGAGACCCTGAAACCCAGGGCTGAAGCCAGGGAAAGTTAACTTCACCTTTCTGAGCCTCAGTTTCCCCGTTATGGCTCCAGGACAAAAGACTAGGGGTGTGACTCTCCCATAGAAGCTTGATGCGATCAGGGCACCCACAATTAAGTCAGAAGAAATGGACACCAGTGTGGTCCATGCTACCTGGATCTGCCTGGAATCAAATAAATAAGAAACACATATGTTTTAAGAGAGTTCTGCTGCAAAAGAGTTGCTAGCCTGGCAAACAGACGGCAAGGCTGTCTGGGGCTTAAAACAACCCTTGGGCCCCAGGCCTCATCTGATCAGGAAGCATGCTGAGGAAGTGGAACTGTTGCCACAAGTAGAGCTCATTTTCCGCCACCCTCTTTAGACGTGGGCAAGAATAATGAAACAGAGAATACCTCCTATGTCATAAATTTTGTTTTTGGAGTCTGAAAACTTGCATTTTACCTTATTTTATATTAAAAGAATGCATGTGCATGTTTGTTACTTGGCTACATTGTGTGATGCTGAGGTGCAGGTTCGTTACTTGGGTACATTGTGTGATGCTGAGGTGAGGGTTTGTTACTTGGGTACATTGTGTGATGCTGAGGTGAGGGTTTGTTACTTGGGTACGTTGTGTGATGCTGAGGTGCAGGTTTGTTACGCAGGTATATTGTGTGATGCTGAGGTGCAGGTTTGTTACACAGGTATATTGTGTGATGCTGAGGTGCAGGTTTGTTACTTGGGTATATTGCGTGATGCTGAGGTGCAGGTTTGTTACGCAGGTATATTGTGTGATGCTGAGGTGCAGGTTTGTTACATAGGTATACTGCGTGATGCTGAGGTGCAGGTTTGTTACACAGGTATACTGTGTGATGCTGAGGTGCAGGTTTGTTACACAGGTATATTGTGTGATGCTGAGGTGCAGGTTTGTTACTTGGGTATATTGTGTGATGCTGAGGTGCAGGTTTGTTACTTGGGTATATTGTGTGATGCTGAGGTGCAGGTTTGTTACACAGATATATTGTGTGATGCTGAGGTGCAGGTTTGTTACACAGGTATATTGTGTGATGCTGAGGTGCAGGTTTGTTACACAGGTATATTGTGTGATGCTGAGGTGCAGGTTTGTTACACAGGTATACTGTGTGATGCTGAGGTGCAGGTTTGTTATGCAGGTATATTGTGTGATGCTGAGGTGCAGGTTTGTTTCGCAGGTATATTGTGTGATGCTGAGGTGCAGGTTTGTTACTTGGGTATATT
>CAUYLG010059695.1:0-39992 GCA_963573385.1 Cacajao melanocephalus
GTCGCGCTGGCGACCCGTGTGGCTCCTCCGCCAGGAATCTTCCAGTCTGTGGGCAACAAAAATTCGTCTGAAAGTGCGGCGTCCACTCGCTCTCTGCGCTTTCACTGGGACCTTCAATCCTGAGCTGTTGTTAATCAGCCATCTTGGATCTCTCTCCTCTAGACCCTTCTTAAAGTCATTCAACAGCAAAGCCAGCCCTGCTTCCTTTCCATTACCACCCGCTTGCACAGGCTGCTCCCCTTGTGAGGTCTTCCTCTGTCTCCTACATTCCTCACACTCCACCTTGCCCCTCCTTGCACCCTCACTCAAGCCCTCAGCATATGTTAGCTGTCCTGCCTTGCTCCGTCTCTGTCCCTTCTCCCCAGATCCTTTCATTCTTGAGATGTTGGTGTGATTGTGACTTCCCCCAGCACCCACCCCCTGGATGCCCAGCTAATTTTTGTATTTTTAGTAGAGATGGGGTTTCACCGTGTTGGCCAGGAGGGTCTCTACCTTCTGACCTTGTGATCAGCCCACCTCGGCCTCCCAAAGTGCTGGGATTACAGAAGTAAGCCACCGCACCCGACCAGCAGTGGAATCTTTTATGCTGTGTCATCTGTCAATTTTCTGCTTCCTCCACAGGACCCCAGACTCCATGGAGCTGAAGTTGGTCTGTGTTTCTTTGTTCTAGTGATGTTCTTCGTTACATCTGCAGGCCTGATGAAGAGTAGATGCCCAAGGTCTAGACCTCAAAGAAGTCAGAGTCCAGGGTACGGCGCCACCAGGTCCATGGCCTGACTCTGACGCCGAGCTGCAGGGGACACAGAGGCGGGGCAGACCTCTGCCTCGAGGGGCTGGGGAAGAACATCTGAGGAGGAAACCAACATTTTCATTCCTGGCAATATCTCATTCTGGGGCCATCGCTGGTGAAGCAAAACCCACCATTTCCTAAGGCAGTGGGGGTTGTTTTGTGTTTACCTGCACCGACATTCACAAACCCTTTTTCCCGCCCTGTCATAGTACCCCGTAAAACCTTCTCCCTACGCCGTTCCACAGACTGGCAGCTTTCCCTCTGGGCAAACGTTTAGAGTCATCTCCAAACATGCAACCATCACGGCACAGTGGCTCTTTCGTGACGTTTATAAATTTCAAATACGTTTAGTCCAGGCAAGGGGTGCTGGGAGGCCCCATCACTGGCTTTTCACCATGTAGAGACTCCGTTTTTCTTCAGCCTTTAATATATCTCTCCGTGTATGACAAAATGTGGCCTCAAGAACATTTTAATTCTTTGGTAACAGGGTTTTTAAATAAAATCTAGTTAAAAGATCTCTGAAAATCTAAATTCCCTCAAAAACACATGTCTCCGAAAGGCCCTAGAAGCAAAACAAAACAAAATGGGACCCCCTGTGCCCAGACCTCAGTTTATGAATGCTGCTCCCCGCTAACAGGGTCCAGCACTTCATGGAGAAGTGGCCAATTTCACGTCTGGGGCAGGGAGAGTGCTGGGGCCTGGACCATCCTGCTGTGGCAGCCAGCAAGCAAGCGCAGGGCCCAAGGACAGGCCGGGCGTGGTGGCTCATGCCTGAAATCCCAGCACTTTGGGAGGCCAAGGCGGGTAGATCACCTGTGGTCAGGCAATCGAGACCAGCCTGGCCAACATGGTAAAGAGATGGTAAAACCCCATCTCTACTAAAAATACAAAACATTAGCCAGCCATGGATGGTGGCGTGCACCTGTAATCCCAGCTCTCAGGACGCTGAGCCAAAGAATTGCTTGAACTCGGGAGACAGAAGTTGCAGTGAGCAGAGATCGCATCACTGCACTCCAGCCTGGGTGATAGAGCAAGACTCCAAAAAAAAGTAGGGGCGCAGGGGACAGCCTGAGGGACCCCAGTGGCCCACTGTGGGAAGACGTGAGTATTAGAAGAATAATGCTGGTGACAGATGCTTAGACACTGAGATTTAAAATAAACTCCACGGTCTGTAGTGGTACCCAGAAAGGTCTGGAAAAGGGTGATGAGTGAACAATTCTTTCTAGCAGAAGAAGGCTCATGGGTGCCATGGAATGAGAGGAAGCTAGGGTAGAATGTGCCTGTTTTGCAGTCACCATTGTAACACAGCAATCAAATAAGGCCGTCAACTGGTGTCGAAACGTGGGTAGAAGCCTCTGGTTGCCTTGGGCTGACTTGCGTCCTGCCCCAAATTCACACGTGGAAGTCCTTACCCCTCTCCCAGCACCTCAGAATGTGGTATATTTGAAGCGTGGGTTTTTCAAGCAGTCATTAAGGTAAAAGAGGTCATTAATCCAACAGGACGGGTGTCCTCATGAGAAGAGAAGACCAGGGCACAGAACCACAGCGGGAAGACCCTGTGAGGACACAGAAAAAAGACGGCCGTCTGCAAGCCAAGGAGAAAGAGGCCTCGGGAGAAACCACACGGAAACACCTCGATCTTGGACTTCCAGCCTTCAGGACTGTGAGGAAATAGCGGCTGCTGAAGGCCCCCGGGGTGTGGTGTCGGTTACCCCACCGCCTGAGCTGACACATAAACAGTATCTCACTCTCATGAAGAACTCCCTCCCTCACGCACAGAAAAGGTACATTTTGATGGAGAGGTCAGGTGGGCATTATTGATGGGAAAATCAGGTGGGCACCATTGGCGAGGAGATCAGACGGGCACCATTCTGGCCTATAATGAGACAGACCAGCATCATGTGCACTGAGAAGGACTCAGTATCTGGACAAAAAGGTTTCACCAGGGCCAGGCGTGGCAGCTCACACCTGTCATCCCAGCACTTTGGGAGGCCAAGGCAGATGGATCATGTGGTCAGGAGATCAAGACCATCCTGGCTAACACGGTGAAACCCCATCTCTACTAAAAATACAAAAAATTACCTGGGCATGGTGGCACATGCCTGTAATCCTAGCTGCTCAGGAGGCTGAGGCAGGAGCATCGCTTAAACCCGGTAGGCAGAGGTGACAGTGAGCTGAGATTGCACCACTGCACTCCAGCCTGGGCGATAGAGCAAGACTCTGTCTCAAAAAAAAAAAAAAGAAAAAGAAAAAAAGGTTTCACCTGAATTTACTTGTGCGGAAACAGATTAGGAGGCATTCTGTAAAACAACTGTGCCAAATGCTTCCAAACGTCAATCATTAGACATCAATAAAGTCAAACTAAAGCAAGGATGCTGCTCTAGACTAAATCAGACAAAAGAGACATGTCCACGAGACGCAATGCACGAACTTTGACCAGATCCCAGCCAGCGAAGGTAATACGCTCCAGCAAACACGAGGGGCCTGATTGGGAGCGTTTCGATTAGGGCCCTATACAAAGTTGACATTATCACAATCTGCCAAAAGCAAACATGGCAAAACCAGCGCGGTTCTGGGTGGCCCCGGGTGCTCCTGCTCAGAACACAAGTCACTGCACTTTCGGAAGGTGGCGTTTGCGTGTGTGTTAATGACTTAACTGTTTCGGGTTCTAGCAAGCTGAGGTTTCGGAGGTGAGACTGCAGCTGTTTGCTGCCCCTGGTCTCCTGGGGAATGTGAGCCACAGGGTGCTCGGCCAGGAGGGGCAGATGGCCAGCTTGTCCTGGAGGTATCTTCTCATCCAGGAGGTCCTCAATTTCACCCCTGGGGGCTCCCAAAACTAAAGGGAGACCCTCCTGAAGTCCCTGAGCACTCCTCCGACCTCTAGAAGTGGGTCCTGTGCTTGCTTCTAAAGCTGAGGAGGGTTTCCTCTTCACATTTGATGGATGGACCCCAGCACCCCGGTAACCAGGTCTAGAGACCTAATTAGCAGGGCTACGGTGGACTGAATGTTTAGGACCTCTCAAAACTCATAGGTTGAAATCCTAACCTCCAAGATGATGGTATTAAAAGGTGGGAAGTAATTAGGTCATGAGGAGGACCCCATCATGAAATTAATGCCCTTTTTAAAAAGGTCCCAGGGAGCTAGCCAGTCTCTCCTACCACATGGGGACACAGTGACCAAGAAACAGGATCTTACCAGACACTGAACCTGCTGGCGCCTCTATCTGGAACTGTGAGAAAGACATTTCTGCGGTGTGCTGGCCACCCAGTCTATGACACTCTGTTAGAACAGCCGGAACAGACTAAGGCAAGATCCCAGTACAAAATAAAATGCGAGGCTCCTTGTTCAATAACTAAGAATTCCAAGACCGCGTAGCATAGCCTTAAACCACGGGCAGGTTTGGCCCGTCTGAGCGTGCAGCCCGCAACTGCACAGGTGCAGACGCCGGCAGGGCGGCTCATAGAGCAACCCCGCTCACGTTCACGGGCGGGTTTCTCCTGTCCTCCTTGCATCTCCGTGAGATAAGGAGCAGGCAGTGGAGCAGTGAGCAGGCAGCCGCAATCGCTCTGGCATCTCTCCTCGTTCCTGACTTTAAAGGTCTAAAGTGTGGTAAAGAAAACGAAGTGACAAATGGCAAGAGATGGAAAAAAAAGCCACTGAGCCCCTAGCAGTTGCTTCTCAGGGACCCTCTGCCTCTCATGCAAGAAATATCAGTTAACCTCTTCCCCTTAAGTGTGTTATGAGCCACGGTTTTCGCTCAGGGAGATACGGGACACCTTGAAGACGGCGCCCCTCGAATGCCTTGTCAGAGCTAGACCATCGTCACTATAATGGCTTCGGCCGAGGGAAGGCACGTCTCTGCCGACAAAGCTTGGTCCAAGGGCGTGGCGGAGACAACGGGAGGGGAAGCAGGTGAATAGATGAGAATTTTGCTTCCTGCAATTTGCATGTCATGAATATTCAGACAACTCTCCTCCCTCTCCCCAGCCTGAACATTGATGGAGACCAGAGGAAATGGATGCCACACTCAGTAAGACTTGGAGACAGCACTGTCTGAGCCACCCTGACCGTGGGCGCAACGTGCAGGCTCGTGGGTGCTCTGCTCCTCCACGGGTGACAGGTGCTCCAGGCTGGCAGCGGTGTCTCCTTACCAGCGCTGAGACATTACATTCCGGGACAAGTGGCCATTTATGTCTTTATTCCCACCAGTAAAGGAACATTTTGTTAAGTGAGGCCACATCAAGGGCTCAGACACCGACTAAGTGGATGGGAACCAGGTGTTTCTTTCTTAACAGATTTGCTCTTGCTGGAAGTATGTGTCTTTGACAGTGCGTCCAGGGAACCAAGCAAAGTGATTTCCACTCAGGATTAAAGAGGGGAGGTTCCTGAGGGCTTCAGCTTTCAGGATCAGTTAGAAGTTAGCACACGGGCTCCTGGCAGTGGACCCACAGGTAGAGAAGGAGCTGCTGGTCAAGGCTTTCCTGCTGGGAACTGTGGACTCTGCCTTTCTTTTTCTTTATCTTTTACTGTGGTAAGAACATGACTTGAGGTCCACCCTCTTAACAGAAGCAGATCTCTAGAACGGTTATATTGGATAACTGGAACTTTATCTCCATCCAACAGCGACTTCAGTTTCCATGGCCCCACTAGACCATGCAACCACCCCTCAGTTCTTAGTTTCTCTGAGTTGGACTGTTTTATATACCTCACACCACAATAGCAAAGATGTGGAAAAAACCCTGAATGTCCATCAATGAATAAATGGATTAAAAATGTGATCTATATTTACAATGGAGCCCTTAAAAAGGTGGAAATTCTGCCATTTGTGACAATGCGGATGAAGCTGGAGGACATGGTGCTAAGTGATGAGCCAGAGCAGAAGGGCAGGACCGGCGTGAGGCCCCCGGACGGAGGCGACCGCGTTTCGGCAGCTCCTGCCTTTGTTGGTCCTACAGGGGTCTTTGGATGACAGGGCTGGCTTGGTTCACCCCTCACCGGCATGCAGAGGAAATCTTAGCCTACAGAGAAGGCAGGGGCTTCAGGAGGCCAAGTTGCCTGGGACACAGGGTGGATGACCATCCACCCAGGCTCCCAGGGAGCTCTTCTGTGGTCAGCAAAAACTCTGCTCAGACAGTGCTTTAGGAGTAAAGATTTTGGAGACTTTTATGAGTGTTTTCCCCAAATCTTTGCTGAGCAAGGCTCATTCCCACTGGCCTCGGCTCATTCTATCTAACTCTGGCCAGGCCACCCTGCCCAGAAGAGGAGGAGGATACCCAGCCTCCACCAGGCTGCAGGAGGCCACAGAGACCACAGCGCCCAGAACGAGATCCTTTGGCGGCTGCTTTGTTTCTTTGGCACCTCAAGGGACCGATGACAAACCGTGTTTCTCGGGTAGGACAGGCAGGCCGACTCGGGGGCATTATCATTCCTGGGGGAGGAGAGAGATTTGCCTGCCAGGTGGAGAGCAGCGCGGGTGACTCCAGGCACCTTGCTCTTTTCAGTGGCGTGTGTGAAAGGAAAGTCACAGGTACCGTAAACCGTGGTGTCAGGGATTTCTGCTCCCGGCTCGTAGTGCTGATGTGACACAGGCAGCAAGAAGCGGTGGACTGATTACAGCGGAACTGCCAGTGGGGACACAGAGACCAGAGTCAGGTGACAAGAACTGCCTTTTTCCTTTCAGCAGCTTTCATCGGTTCAAGGTGATTTCATAACTGTTGCCTCTGCAGTGCCTCTCACATGGCAGGGAGTTCGAATACGCATTTTCACCCATGTCACATGGGAGCAGCGAGACGTCTGAGCTTTCCTGCCTAGGGTCACTCACGCGGACAGTGGCCTAGCTCTTCTAAGCCTCAGAGCTACCATTTGAGCCCCTCTCTGCAATCAGAGGCTGGGGCTTTGAGATCCGCAGTGTCCCGAATACACTGTGAGTCAGGCCTGCGGGAGGCGGAAACCCAGCTCCAAGCAGCTCGGGACGGAAAGGAGGTTGGTACGAAGAACGTTGGCTGGAGGCAGACCCAGAAAAGAAAAAGGATGGGCCGTGTGGGGCCCCTGGGACCTCCTCCCTCCCCCATCATGCCCCTCCCCCAGGTCCCACGTGGATCTTTTCGTTTTCTTTCCTTTTATTCTTTTTTGAGACAGGGTCTCACTTTGTTGCCCAGGCTGGAGGGCAACGGCACAACCATGGCTCACTGCAGACAGAAGCTTTGACTTCCCAGGCTCCGGGAGATCCTCCCACCTCAGCCTCTCAGTAGCTGAGACTATAGGCATCTGCCACCACGCCCAGCTCATTGTGTGTGTGTGTTCGTGTGTGTGGTGTGTGCATGTGTGGTGTGTGTGTGATGTGTGTGTGTGGTGTGTGTGCATGTGTGGTGTGTATGTGCATGTGTGGGGTGTGTGGTGTGTGCGTGTGTGGTGTGTGTGTGCATGTGTGGTGTGTGTGTCATCTGTGTCGTGTGTGTGTGCGTGTGTGTGGTGTGTATGTGGTGTGTGTGGTGTGTGTGTGCGTGTGTGTGTGCGTGTGCATGTGTGTGGGGTGTGTGGGGTGTGCGTGTGTGGTGTGCGTGGTGTGTGTTTGTGTGCTGTGTGTGTGCATGTGTGTGGGGTGTGTGGTGTGTGTGTGCGTGTGTACGATGTCTGTGTGCATGTGTATGTGGGGTGTGTGGTGTGTGTGTGCGTGTGGGGGGGTGTGTTGTGTGTGCATGTGTAGTGTGTGTGTGTCGTGTGTGTGGTGTGTGCGTGTCTGTGGTGTGTATGTGGTGTGTGTGTGGTATCTGTGTGCATGTGTGTGGTGTGTGTGCACACATGTGTGGGGTGTGTGGTGTGTGCGTGTGTGGTGTGTGCGTGTGTGGTGTGCATGGTGTGTGCGTTTGTGTGCTGTGTGTGTGCATGTGTGTGGTGTGTGTGTGTGCATGTGTGTGTGGGGTGTGTAGTGTGTGTGTGTGGGGTGTGTTGTGTGTGCATGTGTAGTGTGTGTGTGGTGTGTGTGTCATGTGTGTGTGGTGTGTGCGTGTCTGTGGTGTGTGTGGTGTGTGTGTGGTATCTGTGTGCGTGTGTGATGTGTGTGTGCGTGTGTGGTGTGTGTGCACACATGTGTGGGGTGTGTGGTGTGCGTGTGGGGGGGTTGTGTGGTGTGTGCGTGTGTGTGCGTGTGTGCGTGTGTGTGGTGTGTGGCACGTGTGTGTGCGTGTGTGTGGGGTGTGGTGTGTGCGTGTGGTGTGCGGTGTGTGCATGTGTGCTGTGTGTGTGCATGTGTGGTGTGTGTGTGCGTGTGGGGGTGTGTGGGGTGTGTGTGTGTGGTGTATGTGTGCATGTGTGGGGTGTGTGGTGTGTGCATGTGTGTGCTGTGTGTGTGCATATGTGTGGGGTGTGCATGTGTGTGCATGTGTGGGGATGTGTGGGGTGTGCATGTGTGTGTGCATGTGTGGGGGGTGTGTGGGGTGTGTGTGTGGTGTGTGGGGGGGGTGTGTGGGGGGTGCGTGTGTGTGCATGTGTGTGGTGTGTGCATGTGTGTGGTGTGTGTGCATGTGTGTGTGGTGTGTGTGTGCGTGTGGGGGGGTGTGGTGTGTGCATGTGTGTGGTGTGTGGGGGTGTGTGGTGTGTGCATGTGTTTGGTGTGTGTGTGCGCGTGTGTGTGGTATGTGTGTGCGTGTGTGTGGTGTGTGCGTGTGTGTGCTGTGTGTGTGCATGTGTGTGGGGTGTGTGGGGTGTGCGTGTGTGTGGTGTGTGTGTGTGCCTGGTGTGTGTGGTTGTCTTTTTTTGATAGATATGAAGTCTGTGGATCATTTCATTTTCTTCTTGATTCATCTGCTGCCGGCAGGAGCCTGAGTCCAGGTGGGAAGCCTCTCTGTGAGCCGGACACTGCCCCCGTGTTTTCTCTCATTTGCTTCTCACAGCCGGCTCTGGAGAGGGAATGAAGCCTGGAGGAAGGACTCGGAGGCTCAGGGAGGTGAAGGAACGGCCGGGGCCACACGCCACAGCAAGCAGGACTAGCCCGGGAAGACGTGTTTCCTATCCGAAGAGAAAGTCCAAGGGGCTGCCTGCCTGCCTGCCTGTGCCCCAGTGTGAGAGAATCCCCCTGGACAGAGTGCTGCACCCTCAAAGTTCTTGGTTGCAAGGAAAAGAAACTCACTCTAAGTGGCTCAGATTGGGGAGGTTAGGGTCAGGCTTTGGAGATCACCCAGGCATGCACCTGGGAGTGGAGGGGGCTGGACTGGGGCCCTCAGGTTCACCGGCCATTTGCGTGCTCGAGGCCTCCCCGGCTTCCCTGCTCCTGCTGCCCGCTCTGCTTCTTGCCTTTGCTTCCCCAGTACTGACTGCTTGCAGATTTGCACTGAATGAGACTCACCCCTACCTTCCCCTTGCTCGCCAGCGGCCACCCCTGAGTCCTCAGCTTGGACTCTGGAGAAGGAGCTGTGTCGGCACTGGCCAGGTGACCGCCTTCGGTGGGCTGAGCCTCGGCAGGCAGCAGGAGCCCAGGACACAGTACGGCTGCCTCTGCTGAGCCGTGGGGTGTGGAGGGGCCTTTAAAAGAACAGGGTCCTTAGAAGGAGGGCGAAGACCTCAAAATCTGCCCCTGACACCCACCATGTGCGCTCTGAGTGAAAGCCAGGCCTTCCCCCAGCCTTCCTCAGGCCGAAGGAGCTGCAACACTGTCTTCATCACCCAGCATGTTTTACTGGGAAGAATGTGTCATTCGAGGGCAGGGGGTGAATGCAGCAAGTTCCCCCCATGTTGGGCTGCTCCAGCCTTCCAGGAAGCATAGGGAAAAGCTTATCACTTCCATGAAAGGACACTGGCTGAAAACACAGCGGAATTTAGGGCACATCCAAGATGAATACATGGATTATGAATTGGTAGTAGAATTGCAGGCTTCTTTGTAGGGGGGGACTGTAGCCGCACTGCGGTATTGATTTCCAAGCGTAGCCCTGATTCTCCACACCCTGCCTTGTGTGGCTCTCGGAGGGAGACTTGTGTTGGTGTCGTGACCCCGCTATCTGTATGGCCCTGAGCTGAGAGAGGTGTGAGAGAAGCTACTGCAGGCCAGCAGAGCTTCACACTTCGAGGATGGCCGTGGCTGTCTGTCCTGTCAGGGACGAGGGCAGAGAGTGTGTGTTTTCCATGAGAATGTGGAGGCACCTTGCTCATCAGAGGAGCTGCCGAGAGCTGTTGATGGCATGAATGAATTCTACTGCAACCTGCCTTCTCCCAGCTCCGGGATGGAGGCCCCCCGGCCCCCCACATTCCTGCATTGTCGCTGTTTCTGGAAAAGAACGGAAAGGCACAGAGGCCTTGACCACAAAAGGTCTGACGAAGCTCTGCATGGAGCCAGCTGGGGAGGGGCCTCTGTCGGTGCCTTTAGAGCCCTTGGGGCGTGTAGACCAAATCTTCTCAACGCCAGTGCTCCTAACATTTGGGATGGGAGGCCCCTGTTTCGGGGGTGGCCTGTGTGCTGTAGGAAGCTTGACAGCATCCCTGGCCTCCGCAGAGTGTGACAACCAAAAATATCTCCAGCCAGACATTCCCTGAGGAGCAGAATCATTCCTGCTTGAGAACCACAGCTGAGTCTCTCAAAACAGACCTTCCAGGCAGATATACAGGCTGTTTGTCTCGTCACAAGGTAAGGCTTACACAATCTAGAAGTTTCTTAAATTCCTGAGTAGTGGCACAGACACTTATGATGTGGGAGAGTGAACCATCAGCCAATCCAAAGGGGCCTACATGTTTTGAGGGAGAGTGAAGAAGTACTGACTCTTTCCCCCTCACTCAGGCAGAGCGTGCATGAGACCTACTGACCCAGGTGACTCGCAGGAGCCGCTCTCATGGGGAAAGGAAACCAGTGGCTGTTACTGGGAATCGTGACTTCCCGAGACTGTGTCTGCATCCAGCCGGGAGGACAGCATCTCAGCTTCCGGTCACCTTCTTATCATTTGCATTCCCCAACCAGCTCGATACCATCCAGGCCGCCAGGATACCTGAGTCCCACAGGACACGTAACATCCCCTCCAGTCCCAGGGGAGATGGAGCCGGTGCCTGCTGGGGGTGGGCCAGCCCTGCTCTTCTCTGCTCCCCTAGAGGAGCAACCAGGACCTGCTGACATGCAGAGAGGGGCAGCTGTGGCAGAGTCAGATGGATGCACAGATGGAGCTGTGGGATGCGCACGTCTGCGGGCCCAGGGAAAGTTCCCCATCCCGGGAGCCTCGTGCAGAGCGGTCAGCCTGGCCGAGTGGACGAGCAGCTCGGCAGTGAGTGGAGGGAGGGTGGAGAGGATGCGGGTGTGGCGGGGTGGTGCAGCCCGCCCCGACAGGGACCCGTTTTAGGTAGGGTGGCCGAATGCAGCCCCTGCTTCTTTCTGCGGAGCCTGCACACTGGGAAAGGTATTGACACTTTTAGACGGTTGAAAAAGTAAATCAAAAGAAAAATATTCCTTCTTGACACATGAAAATTCTACGAAATTCCCCTTTCGGTGTCCATACCTAGAGTTTGGTCGGGACAAGGCGGCACCTCTTTATTTTCGCATTGTTGATGGTGGCTTCCGACGGAAGTTATGTGGAGCCACTCTGGGGCGTCGGGACGAGCCTCCAGTGGGAGGCTGGAGGGTGACTCTGCCATGGGAATCACTGGCATTTGCCACCCGGGCAGGGATCTGGAGAAAGCAGGGATTTTGGGGGGAGGGGGTGGCTGTGTGGAGTGTGTACACGTCTGAGCAGAGTTGAGAGACCAGAGGTGGGGAAACTCCTGAGGATTTGTCATTGCATTTTGGGGGCCCTTCCGTGGGCTCAGCATCTCACTGTACTTCTCAGAGAAGTACATGGCCGTCCACTTCCCAACAAGCAGGCAACTGGACTGATGAGGACACCTCCATGGCAGAGCCTGCTGCCCAGGTGGACCCAGGAGCTCCATGTGCCCCCGCCTGCTGCCTCTTCAGCTCAGCTCACAAAATGCATGTTTGCAGGAGGAACGTGAAAGAGAAAGAGAGGGGAAGACAGAGGTGGGGAGACAGAGGGAGACAGAAAGAGACAGGGAGGCAGAGACAGAGGGGAAGAGACAGAGGCAGAGGGGGAGGGGAAGAGAGAGAGAAACATAGATGGAGAAACACAGAGAGACAGAAAGAACAGGAGGGATGGGGGTGCGGGAGAGGGAAAGAGGGACGGAGACAGACGAAAAAGACACAGAGAGAGAGAAACAGAGAGAGTGATGCAGACAGACAGAGAGACAGAGACAGAGAGAGACAGGGAAGGGAGGAGGGGAGAGGGAGAGGAAGAGTGGTGCTCACAGAAGCCGCCCCCGCCCTGAGGCCCTGCCGGCTCTGGGCTCCAGGACCTTCCTTGCTCTCTCATGGAGAGTCCCGGCCTCGGCAGCTGCAGCTGCTCCTAAATCATTAGCCACATCCCACAGCTCTCCTCCACATCTGTCTGACACCCCCATGCCCACTCACGCCTCCCCCAGGTGCCTCCTCCCTCCCCAGCCCGGGCAGTGTCTGGAACCCACCAGGTTCTGTTACATGAAATGAATCAGGTTTCAGGGCCAGGAGGGGCTGGGGCCTTAGCCAAGAATGACAGAGGAGATCATCTTGCTGTGGGACTCTCACTGCTGGGGGGTTTCCTGCTTTGTCTCCTAACCCTATTGATAGAGGCTTCTGGGCAGGAATCCCAATAAAGGCCAAATGCAATGAGCACACTGATGAGAAAGGGTGGGGAGGGGAGGGCAGGGAATGGAGGCAGCCCCCGGGCTCCTTTTTCTCCTGAAAACCTTTTCTGTTTCGCTCCACTCCCTACTCCGTCCTGGGGGCCTGGCCATGTGCCCTGAGAGGGGGAAGAAAGCTGGTGTCTGGAAAGATGGGGCGGGCACACTGCCCTCCTGCCCAGCTCTATCCCTGCATAGGGGAGGAGGGTGCCCAGGAGTACAGTCAGGGAGGGAGAGTGAAAATGTCCCAGGGGCACCTCCCGGGGAGCACCGTCCCCCACATTTCCAGCCTTTGGGGTCTGCCTCCTGCAATCTCACCCCCATGCTCCTATCCTGGTGGGCTGCTGAGCCAGATGACAGAGGTGAGGGAGTAAATTACTCCATGCATAGCTAGGGGGCCACAGGCCATTCAAGGTGAACAGGAACCGAACCACCCATCCGCCCCACTTCCCTTCAGATGGGAAAAACGAGGTCACAGCGGAGGAATTTGCCAGACGGACAACCCAAGATGTGCCAGCCTGGGCCTCTGACTTCCAGACCTGCACCCTGGCATTTCGCCCCCACCGTGTCTGTACAAAGCTGTCCCCGGGGCCCTGCCTCCCCCTCCTCCCACCCAGCCTGCCGCTCATCAGCTCAGCTCTGGGGAAACTCGGTGCTTTCTCCCTTAGGCTCCAGGTATAAGAACTCAAGAATCCAGAAGCCGGCTGGGCCCCTGTCCCCCAAGCATGTCCCGTTTTGTGTGGTGGTGTGAGCTGAGCTGATTTCTATTCATGCCTGATGATGAGGGGAAAGCAGGTTTGACTATATAAATGCAATTTGCATATAAAGCTACAAAGTGAAGCTAGCGGACTTTCTATTACCCAGTCACTAAATGAGTTCTTTTTCCCAACAAAATGGCTTTCTGTAGGGAGAGCAATAGCTAGCGTGGGGAGGGAAGCCAGGCTCGGCTCCAGGGAGGCTGCGGGAGGAATTCTCCACTGCTCTGCTGCCTGGCACAAGGGACTGGCCTCCTGGGCTGGGGAAAGTGGCTCCTTCTTGAGGAGATGACAAAGCAGAGCCCCTCCCTCGATCCCTGGGAGCAGAAGGCGGTGCTCAGCTCCTGAAGCCTCTGTCTCCTCTATGGGCATCCAGAACCCAAGGGCACCGTCCTGGGCAGGGGGTCGGGGGGTCTTTGGAAATGGGTCTAAAGCCAGGACCTCTGTGGCAGTCAAGGTTAAACCTTTATTAAGGGTGTTCCCATGGTCAGGTATGTGTGTGTGTGTGTGTGTGCATGTGTAAGAGTGTGCACACGCACCAGCTCATATGGGCATGAGCAATGCTGGGGTCTGAAAGGCAGCTCAGGCCTCTGGACTCTCCTCAACTTTCTCCAGGGCAAGTCCTAGATGAGCATTCCCCTGTTCAGGTCCATAAACACGCTGGTCCTTTTCCTTCCATATATGACACTTCTCTAAAGCAGGGGTCGGCACGCTGTCTCGGTCCCGGGCTGGCGGGGAGCATTCCGGGCCTGGCACACGGTGCAGCCCCATGGGACTGGCTCCACTCCAGGTCAGGGCATAAAAGCAACCAGAGGCCACCTGGACATGAATGGCATGGCTGTTATCTGTGGATGGGGAAATGTGATTCTCATATAATCTTCACCTGTCACAAAATAATATCCTTCTTTGAGTTTTTCCTAACCATTTGGAAATGTAAAAGCCATTCTTAGCTCGTAGGCTGGGCAGAAACAGGTGGTGGGCCGGATTTGGCTGTACCACAGTTTAGCGACCCCTGAGCTGGAAAAATCACAAGATTAGAGTGAGTGAGAGGAGGGCAGCCCCCCCCCACCTCCCCCAGCGCCTGCACAAGCCTTGACTTAAATACGGAGCATTTTTCATGTTGAAGAACGTAATAACAAACAGCTTGAGACAGATTGGAAATAGCTTTGGATGGAAAAGTGAGGCATGTTAATTGCCACTTCTTATGAGCCGTCTTTTTTTCCCTGTGTCCACACAATCCAAAGCCTTGTTTTTAAATGTAAAGTGTTTCTCCCGAGAAAGCCTGCAGGTACCTGTCTCGGCTCCAGTGTCTGCTCGCTCAGAGTTGGGTGCAGCCAGCCACTGTGTGACGGCCCCCAGGATCCTGTGCTATCTGCCTGTGCCTGTCTCAGACACAGGGTACAAGTCTGGGGACAAGGTGGGCAGAGGATTATCACTGGTAGATGAGGTGCTTGCTGAGTCCCAGCAGGAGCCCGGTACTGGAGTTAGTTGCCAGAGGAGGCAGCTCGGTGGAGCAATCCTTAGGAAATAATACTGATTTTCTAGCAAGGCACAAGACCGTCATAGGCAGGACAGTCTCCACACTTGCTCCAATTTACAAAAAGTTTGTCACAAAAGTGAACGCCGTTGCAGAACGGGAGAGGTTTGCTCTCTTTCCAGACGCATGCTCCCCAGACTGCCCCAGTCAGCTGCTTTAAACAAGGTAGATTAGAAACGGCACTTTATATACAATGGGGGTGAATGCTGACGAAGACAGTATAGCAGGACAGAAAGAGTCTAAGAAGCAAGAAAGACGAGGGTAAAATTTCGAATCACTTCCACCAATGAGGCGTTAATCATTCATCTTGGGAAAAGCACGGTGATTCAGTCAACACAGAGCACATCGCTTTAATGCGTTGATAAATCAGATCCCCTAACCTCCGCCAGGGGCCAGCTCTGCGGCTTCTTCAGGCGGCTCTGTGGTGGACAGTTCGGTATGTTCGTATTACTTCCTAAACACGGAACGAAAGGTTTATTAAGCATGCATGAAGCGTCGCATTAATTCCTGTAGGCTTCTCACTGTGGTTCCCCTAAATCATCATCCACTTTGCGATGCTTAACCCAGATGCTCGCCCCTGCCGCTGCAGCTGTCTGCAGGAGCCGGTCCTGGACAGGGCCCTGGGTCCCCCGGGAAATAGATGGCCTGTCCCTGCCAGGCTGGAGCTGACAGCTGGGCGGAACCAGGCTTCCCATGGTCAAGGCTGCTGACAGCTCTGCAAACTTTTGGGTCACAGGTAACCCTTCTGGGGAGCAAAGCACTTTGCAAAGGCTCTCTGACATCAGAGGAGATGGGACCGCCGGGATAAATCATCCTCAGGAGAGACGCATGTGACAGCCCCTCGCAGCAGGTGGCTCTGATGAGCTGACCCTGGCTTCTGTGGCCAACATGACCTGGACTCCTATAGGACGAGGGCCTTCCAAGAATCTGCCGAGGAACAGTGGTGGAAATAGAAGGGACAGCAAATGACAAAATTCCACCCGTATTCATTGCCAAGGACCACAGTCTGTGCAGGAGGAGCCTGCTCCAGGCTGCGTTTCCTCACTCAGCCTCCTGCTCCGGCTGAAAGCACCTCTCGCGGGGTCCCCAGTCTTGCCTGATGAAGTTTGTCTCTCCTTCTCAGCTCACCTCCACACAGCTTCATAAATGACCTCAATAGGCCTGTCTAGGCTGGGTGCGGTGGCTCAGGCCTGTAATCCCAGCACTTTGGGAGGCCGAGGTGGATGGATCACAAGGTCAGGAGATCGAGACTATCCTGACCAACACAGTGAAACCCTGTCTTTACTAAAAATACAAAAATTAGCCAGGTGTGGTAACACGCACCTGTAGTCCCAGGTACTCGGGAGGCTGAGGCAGGAGAATCGCTTGAACCCGGGAGGCAGAGGTTGCAGTGAGCCGAGATCTCGTCATTGCACTCCAGCCTGGGTGACAGAGTGAGACTCTGTCTTAAAAAAAAAAAGGCCTGTCCAGCCTTGCCTTTCAAGTCTTCTCTGCAGTTGGCACCATTCCCTGGCGTGATGCTGTTGTCACCCTAGAGATTCCCTTTGGATCCGTTCCACATGCTGGTCCCTGGTGCGGGCTTCATGCCGCTACCTCAAAGGCATGATCAGCATTGTGTCCACCGCTAATGGTGCTCAGTTACTGAGAATCACCAGGAAACAGGGCAGGGCATGTCCCCTCCAGCGAACCCTCAGCTCTGGGAGAGCAGAGATGGCAACTTCTTATTTGAATTCTCTGTTGTAAGAGCCAGTGAGTAGCTTTTCTCCTGGGTCATCATCTCGTGATCTGGACAGTCTAGTTTGGGTTGGGAGAAAGTCAAGTTATCCATAAGTAGAGAAATAGAGGATTGATTTAAAAAACATCAATGTGGCCGGGCACAGTGGCTCACACCTGTAATCCCAGCACTTTGGGAGACCGAGGTGGGCGGATCACAAGGTCAAGAGATCAAGACCATCCTGGCCAACACGGTGAAACCCCATCTCTACTAAAAAGACAAAAAAATTAGCCGGGCATGGTGGCACACACCTGTGGTCCCAGCTACTCCGGAGGCTGAGGTGGAAGAATCTCTTGAACCCAGGAGGCAGAGATTGCAGTGAGCTGAGATTGCGCCACTGCACTGCAGCCTGGTGACAGAGCAAGACTCCGTCTAAAAAAAAAAATCAATGTTTCCTTTTTGGAGAGAAGAGTTATAGGAAGAACAATTAACACAAGGGAGAAGTTTCAAATTAGGGACAAACACGAGACATCCTCTTCTACCACCCAGTCTCCTCCCTCACATTCTGTTGGCCCTGGCCAGGGGCACCCTGACATCGCGTTTCTCTGAGTGAGGCTCTTCAGCCTGGTAGGAGGGCTTGGTGCCAAGCCTCTCTACTGCAGAGCTGGGGTTAGGTTGAAAGCCAAGTGTTGTCTTGGTGTCCAGGCACAGCCTCCCCAGCCTGGGCTGCCCAAGGAAGCAGACAGGTGCGAGTGATGGAGACACAGGGTCAGCGCCGCGTGTCCACCGCACAGGACGGGTCGGCACTGGGAGCCGGGCTGCCCGATGTCTGGCTGCCGTTCCTGTTGCTCTCCAGCCACCCCTGTGTTGCTGAGTGGAACACAGCTTTGTGGGAGTGGAAGGGATTGTGAGCTGAGCTGTGTCCCTCAAAATGATAAGTTGAAGTCTTAACCCCCAGCAGGTCAGAATGTGACCCTAGTTGGAAATAAGGTCTTTACAGAGGTAATCAAGTGAAAATGGGGTCCCTAGAGTGGACCCTAATCATTGGGTTGGTCCCTAATCCAACATGACTGGTGTCCTTACAAAAAGGGGAAGCTTGGACACAGGCACAGAGGCAGACGATGGGAAGACGCAGGGAGGAGGTGGCTGCCAAATGGGAGGGATATGTCATGTCGATGACCTGTGGATGCTGAGGGCTGCTGGTAACCACCCGAAGCTGGAAGAGGCCGGAAAGAGCCACTCTGAGAGCCACTGAGGCCCTGCGGACCCCTGGGTTTCAGAGCTCGAGCCCCGACAACTGCAGGAGGGTGAATTTCTGTCCTTTGAAGCCACAGGGTTAATGGCGACATGTGGCAGCCCCAGGATTCTATTGCAGATTAGGCTGCAGGGACAGGTCAGACGCTGGTCCCAAACAACTATGTCTGGGATATTTCGAAAATTCAGGAATAATGCAGACAGCTTAGAAGGAAATGGTGCTGAGTGGCTAAGAAGGTCCTGGAGGATAACCCAGAAAAGAGACAGCTCCGAGGAAGTGCCCCCATGCTGCAAGCCATGTGGGGAGGCAGAGTCCCTCCAGCCGAGGTGGCCGGGGATTGGCCAGGAAGATGCAGCGTGGGTGCGGGAGTCGTGTTGAATCCTGTGGGCTGTGTGTGTACCAGGATCACCAGCAAAGCTGGGGAGTGGACGACACTGGTCGTAAGTCGGCTTCCCCAGGCCTTGGATGGCCATGCACAGCCCTGGGACACACTGCTGACACTGAGTCAGCTGGTGAGGACTGAGTCTTTCCAGAAAGGGAACACTGGACTGAACAAGACTCTTCACTGAGGCTGTGGGCACGTTGGCCCAGAAGGCCCCCAAGCAGAGACTGACATTCATTCAGTCGCAGTGAAAAATGAAATCACTAATACATATTAAATTTAAATCTGACACTTGCACTTCCCCCTCAGGCCTGTCCCGACCTCACACCCAGGTGCCTTTCTCTGAATGACCTTAGTCAAACGTGCATGGCCAGTCCGCTGTGGAGGGTCATCAGTTCCTATGGAGACACCTTTCATCAGCTGATGTTCATGGACATTTTCCTCCTGCAGGAGCCAGTGAACTCGGAGAGGGCTGGGCTGGCTTGGGGAGAGGAAAAAAGAAAGCACCAGTGCTGCCGGGGTGAAGGGTCCTCAGCCGGGGCCCAGCTAGCTCCACGTGGCCGCAGATAGAGCACTGAGAGTCTGCATCCCAGACAGCCCTCAGACCAGAGCCACCAGAACAGAGGGACCCATGGCTCAGGGACCCAGGGTCACCTGCTCCCACCACACATGACCCCACCATCTCCACCACACACAGACCCTCCACCTCCACCACACATGACCCCAGCATCTCCACCACACACAGATCTTTCACCCCCACCCAACACGGACTCTCCACCTCCACCACTCAGACCTTCTACCCCCACCACACGGAGAGCCTGGGTTTCCCCGTGACTTTCATGGTTTGGTGACTCAGTGTTGAAACCATCCCCTGCTATTTCTTCCAGCGAACACGAGAAAAATCTTCCTACACGCAAACTCAACACAAAAGAATTCTGAAACCCAATCATTCCAAGAACTTTGAACTTCTTTGTGAATCTTTTGACCGTACCTAAACTCATCTGCCTTTGAACCAATGCACTCCCGGAAGCCCAAGGAAAGGCTTTCCTATTCTGGAGCATTAGTATTCAGCCAGGTCTCTCTTTTGTCAGCAACTGATTTGGGGTGAAACATTGGCAGGTTGTTAGAAGCAGCAGCTTCAGAGTGTGTCAGTCACTTATAGAGGGAGAAACACACGCGGCCTGTTTTTGCCAACCAACTTGTTTTTGAATGAGCTTAGCTACGACCCACATGGAAAAGTTGAGTTGCCTTAGTTTTAACAATACCACAAGTCTTAGTGGATTCCATGGTCCATTATCCTAGGCTATTGTGGTTTGTGTAGGCATGTGCTTCTGTGCAAATGAAGATATCCAATGGGTATAACCAAGAATGGAACACCATTGGTTCATTCATTCACTCATTTAAATATAATTATTGTGTTCCTACTATGTGCCAGGCATGGTTCTAGGCATTTCAGGTGGAGATGTGAATGAACCCAAGCTCTGCCCTCTTGAAGCTAGCATCAGAGCCTATAGTCTCACATTGTCCTTGTCCAGTCTGTCATCGATGGGCATTTGGGTTGGTTCCAGGTCTTTGCTATTGTGGCACATATACACCATGGAATACTATACAGCCATTAAAAATGGTGAGTTCATATCCTTTGTAGGGACATGGATGAACCTGGAAACCATCATTCTCAGCAAACTGACATAAGAACAGAAAATCAAACACTGCATGTTCTCACTCATAGGCGGGTGTTGAACAATGAAAACACATGGACACAGGGAGGGGAGCATCACACACTGGGGTCTGTTGGGGGGACTTGGGGGGGGACAGTGGGGGTTAGGGAGGTTGGGGAAGGATAACATGGGGAGAAATGCCACATATAAGTGATGGGGGGATGGAGGCAGCAAACCACCTTGCAATGTATGTACGTATGCAACAATCCTGCATGATCTGCACATGTACCCCAGAACCTAAAGTACAATAAAAAATATATATATAAAATAAATAAAGAAAAGAAAGACAAAAAAAGAAAGAAAGAAACTACAGTCTTATCACAGAAACATCAACACTCTAAGTAAGGGGTTCAAATGGTGTTAGAGGACTCAAAAGCTTTCCTCTTTTGTATCTCAGCCTCTCAGTTCTTCTAACAGTTCACACAATTTCACCAAAGTAGGGTCTCATAGGAACTGCTTGAGTTACCATCCAATCCTGGATCTACCACATTGGCCAGGGGTAGGGGATAAGAAGAAAATAAATACTCTGCTTGGCCAGCATGGGTCATGTCTCCACCCTGAAAGTGATACCCGTGGCCTGTAGGAAGGTGAGTGTGGAGTGAGAAGGAATACGCTGACTGATCAGGCCTAACTCAGTCATCTACACCTGAAATCCAAGGTTCAGTCTGCACACCCAAACACATGGTTCTGAGGATTGAGTGAAGGAGAGGAGGCTTCTCGAGGATGATGTGAGTTGAGTTCCTAGCAAAAGGGGGAATGAATGCTGGCAGACAAAAATCAACTGTCAATTTTTTGTGTCCACTCAGCTGGGATCTGTTGTCAGCTTGTTTGGTAGGACAGCAGTCTAGATGTTGTTGTAAGTTATTTTGTGGATAAAATTAACATTTAAATCACTAGGGTTTAAGTAGATCAGATGACCTTCCGTGATGTGGGTGGGCCTCAGCCAATCAGCTGAAGGCCTTCAGAGAAGGACTGAGGTTCCCAAAGAGGAAGGAATTCTGCCTCGAGGCAGCTCTCTCGAGCTGTAACATCCATTCTTCCCTTTGTCTCTACCCTGCTGGAGAGCTAACCCGCACTGTCACATGAGCCAATCCCTTAAAATAAATTCTCCTCTCTCTCTCTCTCACACACACACACAGACTCTCTCTCTCTCTCTCTCTCTATTATCTATCAATCTATCATCTAACTGTCATCTATCATCTATCTTCTATCTAAGTTAAATGTTAACTTCATCCATCCATCTATCTGTCTATCTATCTATCCTCTCTGTCTCTCTCTCTCTCTCTCTCTCTCTCTCTCTCTCTCTCTCTCTATCATGGGGAGGTAGGGAGAGAGAGAGACTGAGCTGGGGGCGGGGGGAGGGAGGTTACCCAAGTCACTGTATAGGGCTGTACAGGGCATAGACTGCCCAGTCACACTTAGGCTACAATTTGAGCGGCACTTTGTGGGGGTCGTGCAGTGTGGATGTCCTGTCTGGTTCTGACCTTGAAGACATACTTTTGTGGGTTCCTTAAGCTCTCATTTTCCCCTCCAGGGTGACCTGGCCCCAGGCCCCTAGCTTCTGCTATAGACCATTAAACCTTCCTGCTCTTACCAGTTAGAATGGAAACAATTTACTGCTTAAATAATTTACCCAGATTCTGCACAGCCGGTCTTTTGCAGAGATTCATCTGCTAATAAAGAATATTGATTTTAGAAGCCAAAGTCAATATGAGGTTAGGGAAACATTCGGTTATTTGCATGTTCCTGTCCTGAGATTCTCTGTCACTTTGCCTGATGAGGATATCAGCTGGAGTGCACTGTACAGCAAGGCATTTTTCACGCTTTATTTTTCAGGTATCATTGCAACGATCTGTTCAAAGTTGGAAGGGGCAATGGATGTGGGGGTTTTATTAGCAATTTATCAATAAAAGTGAAGATTTCTTTCCTCAGGTGTTCACTCTGGGAAATTACTTGCTAGTCTGAGGATTAAATGGCCTGAATTTTAGCAGGGTCCAAATGAGAGGGTATTTTTGTTGGATCACATTCAAGCAGAACGGCAAGCTGACTTGAATATTCACGGTGCGTTTCCCTGCATCTGTTCTAATCATGAAGACTCATTTGCATTTACAAAAAATGATTTGCATATAGACAATTAATGTAATAAGGTATCCAAAAACAATTTCTCCCCTTTGAATAAGCTCCCTTGTAATTTTGTTCACTTAATTCACTTCCATACTAGGGCCTTTGTTTACAGACAATGAAAAGGTGAATTTCAGCTGAACCAGAAGGAATTCACAACATTTTGGTTGCAGAGGCTTCCTCGTGTTGTTGTTCCTGCATCTCAGGAAAGCACACAGGTAGGGCAAGGGGCTGTCCACTCTGTCTAGCGTAGGGGTTCTCAAACTGGACCAGAATCGCCTGAAAGCTTGGTAAAGCACGTTGCCTGGCCTCATTCCCAGAGTATCTGAGTCTGTACGTCAGGGTGGGGGCCAGATAACTTACATTTATAACAAGTTTCCAGGGGATGTGAGTGCATCTGGTCCAGAACCCCCACTCTGAACCATACATTCTTCAAAGACTATTGGTGGAAAGTCATCACCCAAAGAACAGGTCCAGATTCATCAATGGTCATGAACAAATCCTGGTGAGCTACCCTCCCCAAAGAAGCATCTATAAGTCCTTAATCCTGTGCAGGTGAAAACAAATTTAGAAAATCACAACTGAGCTTTCCAATGTGCTATTTCATTTTGTTTCTTACTTGTCTATCTTCTGGTGCATTTAGAAAAGCTGATCAGGGATTCCCTTTGCCCCAGTCCTTCATTAAGATGGAAGCAAAGAATGGATGGATGAATATCCTATTTATCCTTCCAAACTGTTTCCCCAGTTTTCTCCTATTTGCAGTACCCATCGCAACACTGTCCACATTCTGGGAAAAGAATGTACTTTTGAAGATCAGCTGTGCTGACAGGGGTGTGGGTTAGTATCAGGACACGCACGGGAGAAATCAGAGGCATTTGCATGGTGGATAGAGAAGGAGGGAAAATAAGAGGGCCAAATGCCATCCGCTGTGGATTGAAAATTAGGATGATGATGATGATGATGATAATGATGACACAATTAAAGTAGATTAGCCCAGGCAGCGAGGGGCTCTAAGGACTGGGTAAGATGTTTATTTTGATTGATCCTGCACCCAAGGGGCAGAGATTTGCCATATGCTGTCAGAAAGAAAATGATGAATTTCAAAATGAGCTCCTGTCTTCATCTGGCTCTCAGTCACATGGAGGTGACCAGATGAGCTGTGAAACCAAAGGAGGGCTCGTTTGCTGACCAAGGCGGTCACTGGCACATGTTTTCATCACAACCATGTTCTGCCTGGAATGCACTTCCTCCCTATTCCAGGCTAACAAAATAATACAAATTCTCTAAGAATTGGCTCAGACCGCACCTCCTTCAAGCCGTCTCCAAAACTGATTGCTCCAGGAACTCTCAAATTGATTCAGATTGCTGTCTTAGGCCAGAGATTGGCAAACCATGGTGCATGGACCAGCTGTCTGTTTTCAGAAATAAAATTTTATGGGAACAGAGACTTGTACATCATTTACATATTGTCTAGGTTGCTTTCACAGGAAAGCAACAGGGTTGTGTAATGGCGACAGAGGTCATCTGGCCAACAAAGATGAAAATAGGTACCATGTGGCCATTAAGGAAAAGCCACCCCATCTTAGACAGCCTTGTCTCAGCGATGTCATGATGGCTGGCCCATCCGTCTGTCTCATCCACTGGGTTCCATGCTCTTTGAGACAGGGAGCATGTCTTGGTTGTCTCTCTCTTGTTTTTTTTTTTTAATTTTCTTTATTCAATAATAAATTAACATTAGCTTAATGTAACATTTTTACTTCAGGAACATATTAATTTTTTAACTTTTTGACCTATAATAACACAGCTTAGAACCCAAACATACTATATGGCTGTATAAAAATATATTCTTTCTTTATAAACTTATCCTATTAGCTTTTTCCTATTTTTTTAAAACTATACTTTAAGTTCTGGAAAACATGTGCAGATCTTGCAGGATGCTAGGCATCCAAAAGGCCATATTGAATGTTTGTTAGATCAAAGCTTGTAGCACCAATGGGTGCCACATACTCAACATCTCATTGCACCAGGGGAAGCTGCTCTTTTTCTGATTGTTGGATGCTACACAAGGTGTCTGCAGAGATGGGCTCAGTGCACAGCTCCAGGACACACAGACACTCCCAATAATCCAGTTTCATTTGATGTTGGAATCTGAGGGAAGCCATCACCTTGAAGCCAAGGTGATCACCAAGACTGGAGTGAATTGAGACCTTGCCCATCCAGCCCCACCCATTGACCCAAGAGTCTGGTGATAGATATGGGCAAGGCATCCTGTACACATCCCTTAAGAATTGGCAAGGAAACCAAAGATGAGAAAAGTGTTAATTTTATAGATAATTCTTGTTATTCCAAGAGTTCTGTTCTATAAAGTTCATGGACACTGAATTAGCAAACGCAGAACCAATGCTCCTAGATGGAATGTAGGACTAGGCCCCCGGGAGCCTCTGGCCGCCACATTTCCGTCCACCAGTCAATACCTAGACTTGTTTTATGTGTTTCTGCTTAAAGACGCCTGATTTAATACATGTTGTTGATTCATCAACATTGGACTCATGGCCCACAGCACCGTAACTCATGCCTGAACGAAGCTTCTCTAACACGTGTATTTTCTCCGTAAGACACATCACAGGCTTCTTGTGCTTTAGAACACAAGCCAGCCAGACCTTCAACACAGTGCTTGGGCCATCTGAAAAGCAAAGCCACCGACAGAGAGCCCCCAAATGCGAAAAATATGGAACTAAATAAACCACGAAAAGTGCACTCACTGACAGCGTGAACGCGGAAACCCAAGACAGAATGCCATTTTGTTCAGCCTCAGCTGGGAGTCTGCACACTGGGTGGCTCAGGATTTTTCACCCCTCTGGGAATAAGCATGAAATCTACAAATAGATTTTAGTGAGTAGGCAAGTTTGCAAATACAGAATCCATGAATAACGAGGATTGACTGTGTGTGTTCTTAAACATCAAGAGAGACATCAGAAAGAAAAATACGCACTCCATGGGACTCTCTTGCACTTCCTTGGTGGTTTAGTAGTATTCTTATTTATAGTCACGTGTGGTAAGATGGCATCCCTTTTAAAGGTCAGATGCAGGGAGAAAGCACGCCTTCCGTTTCAGCAGTGAACTCTGTGGACCTTTGAGGGAGGTTCCTAGGCTCCCTGTTTAAGTGTGTTTCGGCCTGTAAAATGGGGAAGGGCTCCTGGTCACCCTGGCTTATTTACCAGTGACAGAGCTTTCAGAAGCAGTGAATTAAAAAATACTCATTGCAAAGCCAAGGTCGCCGTCTACCATTCTGTTGTTAGTGTTGTAGTCCCTCAGAGGGCTTGGCAGATTGCCAAACCCCTACATTTCAGTAAAATAGTCATTAAATTTTGGCTCCGGTCCCAATTTGCAGGTAATTCAGTTGTTAAGTTGCTCATGGATTCTAGCTCCAAATCGGCCACTGGGAGGCAGCTCCAGAAATGAAGGAAAGCAGTGCCTATCGGCTCAACTCTTCCGTGTGGGAATTCAGTAACAAAATTACATGTGTAGTTACTTGGAGCCAGAAATCCACCCCCTAGGAATTCACCCTGAAGTTACCCTCCAACAATGCAAAAATAAACAGGCACAAGACGCTTTATTATTGGAAACTTTGTAACAGTGAAATATCAGGAACAACCTCAATGCTCACACTGAGGACAGGTTGAATCAACTATGGCACATCCACAGGATGGAGCAATATGCAGCTATCAAAAAGATAATGGCATGGCTGGTCGCGGTGGTGCACACCTGTAATCCCAGCACCTTGGGAGTCTGAGGCAGGCGGATCATGAGGTCAGGAGTTCAAGACCAGCCTGACCAACATGGTGAATTTGGGAGTCCGAGGCAAGCAGATCATGAGCTCAGGAGTTTGAGACCAGCGTGACCAACATGGTGAAACTATGTCTCTACTAAAACACAAAAAATGGCCAGGTGTGGTGGCACATGCCTGTAATCCCAGCTACTTAGGAGGCTGAGGCAGGACAATCGCTTGAACCCGGGAGGTGGAGGTTGCAGTGAGCCAAGACTGCACCACTGCACTCCAGCCTGGCAACAGAGCGAGACTCCATCTCAAAACAAACAAACAAAGAAAATATCATGATGCCTGTTGGCAAATATGGAGCGTTTTCTAGGATACATCGTTCAGTGTAAAAAAAAATGTTCAAAGGAGCATCTATTGTACACTACCATTCATGTCAAACTAAAGATGTGAATGGTCCTATTTCTTTTTTCTTTTCTTTTTTTTTGAGACAGAGTCTCACTGTGTCTGCCAGGCTGGAGTACAGTGGCACAATCTCGGCTCACTGCAACCTCCTCTTCCCAGATTCAAGCGATTCTCCTGCCTCAGCCTCCCAAGTAGCTGGGATTACAGGTGTCTGCCACCACGCCAGGCTAATTTTTTGTATTTTTAGTAGAGACGGGGTTTCACCATGTTGGTCAGGCTGGTCTCGAACTCCTGACCTTGTGATCTGCCCGCCTCAGCCCCCCAAACTGCTGGGATTACAGGTGTGAGCCATCGAGCCAGGCCCCGAATGGTCCTTTTTCTAGGAAGAGTGTGCTCGCGCTGGGGTGTCAGGTGGCTGCCCTGCCTGGCTTGGTGCACTTCACCTTGAACCACCTTGGCACAGCTGGTTCTCTGGAGCCATGAACCTGAGAACGTGAGCCTGGGCAGGTGTCTTCGCTCCCTAGAGTCGCTGTAGGCCCTGCTTCCCTGTCACTTCCCAGACATCCTGCTTGCATTTGACTGCAATGAGCAAGAAAGCTGAGCATTTTAAACCTGATCGCAGGCTGGAACACAGGGCTACGTGGCCTGTAACTCTGAAATGGGTTGACAGCAGAGTCCAGGAAGTTAAAAAATTAATGAAGAGTGCTGTGCCTCTCCTGCCTCCCACCTCTAGGAGCAGCAGCTCCTCCGTTACGTTCCATAAGTGAGCCAGCCCTTTGCAGACATTGCCTCTTACTATCTCCCTGTGGGCAGGGCTGGTGCTCCTCCTGAGGGATGCGTCAACGCAGAAGTGCAGCCAGCAGAGGCCCCTGTGAGTGTGTGTGTGTGCACTTGTAGCCTATGGGTGCTGTGTGTGCAATATCACACACACATGTCCTTTCCCCACACAGAGCACCGTGAAAAGTTGGCGTCAGCCAGGCCCCAGGTGCCTTCCCTCCTGGGCGGCATCACACTTAGAACCTCGTCGGGTGCCCGTGCCTGGTTTTCCTCGGTTATGCACCAGCTCCCCTTTGCCAGCCTGGAAAGCTGCAGCAGGCTCTGCTTCCTGCATGAAGCAGAAATGACTTGAAGGCAGAGGGAGGCAGTAGCCCAGAGGCCGCACCTTTTTCTTTCCTTTCTAAAGTTGTCTCAGATTGGAAGGAATGTTTCTTAAGCTCATCTGGGGCAGGACAGTGGGGAGCGGGGTGCCGTGGAGGTGAGGAAACTCGAGCAGCAGCAGGCCCTCTCTTCCTCAGTTGGAACAAAACAAGGTCTGCGGGAGGCTGTGAAATATGATTAAATTGTTGTCAATCAAAGTCACCTTGGCTCCTCAGGCCCCATCAAGGCCAGGCTTCAGGCAAACAATAAGGCCGGCATTCTCTGCCAGGCCAGGTTCAGGAAGCGCAGCTGTGAAGATGATTGATGACAGAGCCTGGGGAACAAGGGGATACTGCCGGAGGAAGGAACAGGAGTCAGTTTTCTCACAGAGGCAGAGGGGATTCTCAGGAGGGTCAAGACCCAAAGCCCTTGCGTGCTGCTGGATAGGGGTGGACACAGCTCCCACCCGGGGTCTCGGGAGAAGGCGCTGCTCGCATCTCCGTTTCCCCTTCTGGTAAAATAGCAGAACGCCATGAGCCTGGAAGACATCGCATCCTGGCTGCCTGCCTGTGCACCTGTCAGGCATCACAGCCTCTGGCCTCTTGTGCCTGGCAGTTTCCCGAGCCCCTGTCCCCCCACCCACCCTAAGGTTCGTGCTCATTGGTGTCCTCATTTCCTGGCCTCAGGAAGCCCGCAAATCAACCTCTAGTCCAAGGGATGATTCCTGGATAAAGAAGCATTTCAGGTTTTGCTGGCTGAAGAGGCTGGAAGAAGAAAGAACACAGGGAAAAAAGGAACCCCAGGAAGACATCAGGCTGCGGGATGACTGCCGCCCACTGGACCAGACACATCCATGGTGAAATGGAAAGGCAGGAAGACCAGATAGGCAGATGGTGAAAAGGAAAGGCAGGAACGCCTTGGAAGCAGGTCCATGGTCCTCATCAGATGCCAAGCTGTGATGCTGGTGACTGGAATTCACCTCCCCAAACTCTGTCACTTCAGGAACTGCTCTTTATTCTTTTAAAGACCCAGTGATGATGTTTGCAAGATCATCAAGGGAGCACAGAGCCTCGACGCTCCTAGGAAGCATGAAAACCCACAGCAATGTGATCTGCCTGGCTGAGGGTCAGAGGCCACAGCCCCTCTTCCCACCCTGCCAGGACAGCACACCTGTCATCTCATCTCTGCAGGGAGTCCAGCAGCACCGCACTGTGATGCTCCAGGCTCCCGACTCACCTGCAAGGGCACATTTGGGAGCTCATAGGACAGGGCAGCACGGATGTCTGCTAAACTCCGCTCTTGTTACGTAATAAGGAAGATGTAAATGACTGTCTCCTAGTGGGAGAATACAGCTCTTAAAGAGGCAGGGAAATTGGGAAATGGTTGTGAGATGAACAGCAACGTGGAAACCCGTGCCGGTGTCTGAGCTTCCGGTGGTTTAGAAATCAGCCGACAATTGCTTTTGTGATTGATTTCTTCCTGCAAGGGTTGCTTTGGAGATCCTCGCACAGACAGCGAGAGCCGTAAACGGCAGATGAAAAGGCTGAGGATTTAAATCCTGAGTAGAAAACTAAAGGCAGCTCCGGAGCAATCGCTATGAAATTTGTAAGCAGCAGTTGAAAATGGGCACCTGGAAAGCGGTTTCCAGATACGGGCTGTAGGGTGATGCGGAGTATGAATGACCAATTTCGCCAGGCAGCCCTGTGCTTTCGTGAGCACACTGCCTATCTGGAAGCTATTTTTATAAATCACCTTTGCGCTCACAAATTTGCTGGCTAGCAGAAGCCAATCTTCAGCCCAAAGGTTATGATAGATCTAGTATTTAGCAGGAAGTTTGTAAAATACCCTCCTCATGGACTCAATGTTTTCATTCTGACTGGCTAAGTTGAGGTGAAACGTTACCCTTCCCAGTGGGCAGGTATCTTGTGGGTCTCGTTATGGATCTGTTCTCGGAATCAGAAGAGTGCAAGGAAACAGGACGGTATTTAAAGCAATACTTTGGCCGGGCCTCACACCTGTCATCCCAGGGCCTTGGGAGGCTGAAGCAGATGGATCATCTGAGGTCAGGAGTTTGAGACCAGCCTGGCCAATGTGGTGAAACCCCGTCTCTATTAATATACAAACAAAAAAGAAAATTAGCCAGGCATGGTGGCGTGTGCCTGTAATCCCAGCTACTTGGGAGCCTGAGGAATGTGAATTGCTTGCACCAGAAGGCGGAGGTTGCAGTGAGCTGAGGCTGCACTGCTGCACTCCAGCCTGGGTGACAGAGTGAGACTCTCTCTCAAAAAAACTAATAAAATAAAAATAAATAAAGCAATATTTGGAGTGATCATAAACCTGAAGTGAACCTGGTGGCTTCCTCACTGGGGGATTTGGTGATCCCCTCAGGAGGGAGAAAGGACTGATTATAGACCTTCCTGGGGGTCTCTGCTCATCCTGAAATCCCAGCAGGAGATAAACATTCAGAAGCAGAAGCTGGCCACAGGCCTCAGTTCAAAGAAGTTACAAAGGCTCGGATGTGACCCCTGACAGCAAGACAGGCCCAAACTGGTGGGGTGTCGGTGATCTGAGATGGGTCCCTCTGAGCCCACTCTTGGGTGGTCCTGGGCGTGAGGCAGCCCTGTAGCCTACATGGACATGTTCAACGCTGCTGCTCAGGCCTGCCTCTCTCACCCCTGGAAATCGCGTGTCCCAATAGGTTCAGGATATAACAGTTGTGGTGCAGAACGTCCCTGTGATGGTGACTTTTATATACCAACTTGACTAGGCCACAGTACCTAGGTATTTGGTCAAACTCAATTCTGAATTTGTCTGTGAAGGTATTTTTTGGTTGAGATTAACATTTAAATCGGTAAATCAGGTTTGAGTAAGGCAGATGACCCTCCAAAACTGTGGTTGAGTCTCATGCAATCGGTTGAAGGCTTTAAGAAGAAGACAGAGGTTCCCCTGAGAGGAAGTAATCCGCCAGAAGACAGCCTTTGAACTTGAGCTACAGCATCAACTCTCCCCTGTGTTTCCAGCTTGTGGGCCCACGACGAAGATTCTGGACTTGCCAGTTTCCATAACTATGAGACCCAATTCCTTAAAACCTCACCACTCCCTATACACCACACACACGCACGCAGGCACGCACGCACACACGCACACAGACACGCAGGCACGCACACACGCACGCAGGCACGCACACACGCACGCAGGCACGCACACACGCACGCAGGCAGGCAGGCACGCACACACGCAGGCAGGCAGGCAGGCACGCACACACGCACGCACGCTATTGCTTCTGTTCCTGTATAAAACCCTTATATAGTCCCTAAGGCTTGTTGGGGTTTAAGCTATGAAAGTAAACCCCTCCAGAGACCACAGGCCTTTATAAACCACCTTTCCTGTGAATCACATACAAATGGACACTTTTCCGTCTCACTAGAAAGCTGTGACTGAGGCTCCTTCTGTGACCTGATGAGGAGCAAAAGGGGTTAGCCCCTCTGGTGTGCTTCGTCTCTGCCTGGGCAAGGATTCCGGTCTCGGCATCAGGACTTCCGATGAAACAGGTAGGACTGCAGCACAGCTTGCTGACTGAATGCTGTTGGACAAGCTGCTTCAGCTCATGCAGCCCCAGTCTCCTCCTCTGTAGGCCAGAAGTAATGGCACTTCCTTCACAGAGCGACTGTGATGTCTATCCAAGACATTCTGTGTATGGCCCTTAGCCTGGGGAGTGCATAGTAACCTGTGAAGGTGGTGACATTGTTCCTGCCATCCACCACTAAGTTGCCTGCAGAAGTCTAATCACGTTTAGTGCAATGGATCGTTACAGAGTTTTCTTATTTAAAAGGAAAAAGAGGCCCCTGTAGCGTAACTCTGCTGCAAGATGTTGTCCGGTCAGCAGCACAGCCATAGAGGATGCCAGAGGTGTCTGTGACCCACCCTGGGGCTTCAGCAAGCCTTCGCCCATAGGGCTCTTCCCTTCTGGAAAAACATCTTGGTACTGAGGAGACATCCCAAGGAAAGCACTAGTTTAAAAATGTCCTCTTCCATTGGCTTCCCAGTCTTCAGCTAAAACACAGAGATGCCAGAGGCATCAGTGGGAGACACCAAATTGGGAACGTAAAATGAATGTGAGAAGGACGTTTGAGAAGCTTAGAGAGAATTAGGAGCTGTCCAATCTTTAACTGCAAAATCAAAGCCACAACTTTCGACTCCAGCATACCAGAGTTGTAGCAATCCTTTGTGAGGGCTGGGGAGAGAAACTCCTACAAAGTTGTTGCAAACTGTACTTATTCCTTCTTTAGCAAGAGAAGTCTCATCTGTGAACATAGACTCATTAGCAGAGTGATGAGCAGGGCTTGAAATGCAGTTTGCTTTCGTGCTATCTTTAACTCCTCATCTTGGACCGGAGCAACGAGACAGAAGGCAGAATACAGTGTCTCTCCCCTTCTGCTCAACTGACCATGGAGAAACCGGAGGAATTACCTGATACAGGCTGAGGTGGGGGCAGGGGGCTTGGAGAGAAACCCCTAGTAACAGGATGTGCATGTCTGGGAATGGCTGTCCCAGAATCTGAGACCACCCACCACTGTAACACAAGAAAAACTCTGTCAAAAGAACATATGAGGTTGGGCATGGTGGTTCATATCTATAATCCCAGCACTTTGGGAAGCTGAGGCAGGAGGACCACTTGAGCCCAGGAGTTTGAGACTGGCCTTGACAATCTGGTGAGACCCCATCTCTACAAAAAATTCAAAAATTATCCAGGCTTGGTGGCACATGCCTGTAGTCCCAGCTACACAGGAGGCTGAAGCAGGAGGATCACCTGAACTCTAAAGGTTGAGGCTGCAGTGAGCCAAGATTATGCCACTGACACGTGAGCAGATATGGAACCCACAAGACAATGTCCCAAGCAAGGGCAAATGTTTCTAATGTTGGCTTCATCTACCAGCAAAAGAACAATGTTTCTGGAAGTTAGAAAACTCTGGTGTCAAATGCTGGTGCATCCAGACACAAGCCATGGATGTAGAGCACATCATTTAGCTTCTCCGAGCCTCAGTTTCCTCTTCTGTAAAAAGTGGCAGTGATTACTTACCTCATGAGGCTGTTTTGAGGAGTCACCTCGTAGGAGTTTTCCATGGGAGTTTCCCACGAAGAACAGGGACCCCCCATGGAAAATGCCTGGTGAATTGTCCATGCCCAGTTGTGAGTTTCACTCACGTGTAGAAAAGACCATTGCACTTTGATTCTAATCATATTGGTGACCTGACTACAGAATCTGGTGGCTTTGAGTTATGCTCTAGGCTGTCTTAGGGTTTATTCAAGAATGTCTGGGATAAGCAAAAAGTGGAAGCTCCCTCACCATGAATTAAAACCCAAAGAGCTCCCTCCTCATTCACCTTCTCTCTTTCATGTATGATTTTGTTTGGAGCACCACTCAGAGCCGCAACTTGACATTGTCGCAGCTCTCCCAGGTGTTACGCTTTGCACAGGGACAGCCTCTTTCAGCAGATGGATAGAAATAGAAAACTACTGACACACTGTTGGCCTGCTGTGGGGGGAACACTACTGATGAAAATGCAAAATATTATAACCCTGTGAAGGAAAATTTGGCAAAACCTGATAAGCATTTCCCCTTTGACCCAGGAATCCCCCTCTAGGATCCATCCCAAGAATGCCCTGGGAAAAACATGAAAAGACACACACAAGCTGAACCAGCACAGCACCGCTGGAGAAGGCAGAAGACGAGGGGCAATCCCGGTGCCCACCACGAGGGGCAGACTGATGACAGCATGGTACTCTCGATTATGTTGCAGCTGTAAAATGGAATGAGGAATTTCTTTTCATGGCTCCGAAGCTACCTTCAGGATGCAGAGTTAAGTGAAAACAGCAAGGTAGTAAGTAAAAACAGAAAAGATGCGTAGTTTTCTCATATACATGAGACAAAAATATATGCGTAGCATACATACTTGATATTTGCATGTCAAAAGGACACAGGGATCAACCTGGGAGAGCTACCAAAGCTGAAACAATTTGAGTGACAAACAATGATAGTATTAGCTTATACTCCAAATAATAAAACAAATATTCATGAGGTCATACTGATATGCATAAATGATTCAATCAGTCAATCAAAAAGAGTGTTCAGGAGCTCTCTGGAATATCTCAGCCACTTTTCTAACTAAAATCATTCAAAACAGAAATTTAAAAAATATTTGTATTTGTTTTTTATTTAAAAACACAGTGGAAGGGTAAAACATAAACCATAACAGAAAATGGTGACCAAAAGAGACATTGAAACAATAAGTTAGCGGGAAGAGGCATAGAACCAAATATCAGAATACACATTGTTTTGTAGATTTGACTTTGAAATCTCTTGTAAGTATTTTATGTGATTTTTAAAAAATTAAGTAAAACCATAAAAAGCATGTTTAAGTAGATATCCACATGCAAAAGAATGAAGTGGACCTCTGACACCACATAAAAATCTTAGTATAAAATGGATCACATGCCCAAAGCAATTTATAGAAATCTAAAGCAAAAATAAATGAATGAATTTAAGTATATATTGAGTCAAGTTGCATGGAACCCAACTATGAAATCTTACCGTGGAAAAGAACGAGTTTAAAAGATTTTGTAATGAATTGGATTACAAGTCCCCAGTAGACTATAATCTAAGGTAAAATAAATGTGGAGAGTTTTCATAAATCGTACTCTTGGTGGTAGTGGTATTTTTTCTGAGATGGCTGTATGTGCGTTGTGAGATACAGACAATAAGTAAGTGTGTTAGTATTCTGAAAACAGAATTTTCACCACAGGAAAAACAAAATATAGATGTAGGACCAATGATGCTTAGTAAATATTTCATAGTTCTTACTTTACATTAAAATAGCCATATAAATTAATAATATATTTTCTTATTAAAATGTTTCCTAAATATCTATGATTTCATAGTGTCCACTAAAGGAACTGGAAATAATGACACACCCATAAGCAATGAGCACTCCTAGCCCTCAGCTTGTGGGCTCTACATACCATTAGGGGGACTAGGGCTCCTTAAATAAACAGTTGATTTCAAATATGAGGCAGAAAATGAGCAAGCGGTGCCCAAGTCACCTTTCATATAGAATGAAAGGAAGCTACCAAAGGAAGCTACTACTGGAGCCACATAATCAGCATCATAATTAAAGTAATTGTAATAATAATAAACAAATAAGGCTCAAGAGCCAATTAGAATAGATATTTTTCCCATTGGCCAAGAATGTAGTAAGAGTTTGATCATGATTAAGAATAATAGGTTGGGCATGGTGGCTCACACCTATAATGCCAGGACTTTGGGAGGCTGAGGCAGGTGGATCACAAGGTCAGGAGATCAAGACCAACCTGGCCAAAGTGGTGAAACCTTGTCTCTACTAAAAGTACAAAAATTAGCTGGGTGTGGTGGCACATGCCTGGAATCCCAGCTACTTGGGAGGCTGAATCGCTGGAACCCAGGAAGGGGAAGTTGCAGTGAGCCGAGATTGTGCCACTGCACTCCAGCCTGGTGACAGAGTGAGACTCTGTCACAAAAAAAAAAAAAAGTGAAGAATAGCAAGGCTCGGCACGGTGACTCATGCTTGTAATCCCAGCACTTTGGGAGGCCGAGATGAGTAGATCACCTGAGATCAGGAGTTTGAGATCAGCCTGGCCAGCATGGTGAAACCCCGTCTCTACTAAAAATACAAAAATTAGCTGGGCCTGGTGGCGCAGGCCTATAATCCCAGCTACTAGGGAGGCTGAGGCAGGAGAATCACTTGAACCCAGGAGGCAGAGGTTGCAGTGAGCCAAGATTGCACCACTGCACTCCAGCCTGGGCAACAGAGCAACAAGACTCCATCTCAAAAAAAGAAAAAAAAAAAGAAGAAGAAGAACAGTAGTCAACTGAAACACATAAAAGAGGTTTAAATTCATTAGTGACATAAAAATAAATAAAAATTAAAATAAACAACAAAGATACTGAAACGAAGAAACTAAAACTCATCACCTTTGGAAAACACTAGTGAATTAAATAGTTATTTTGAAAACAGTTAATAAAGGCAAAGAATAGGGCATTCTTTTAACTATCATTTTGACAAGGGCAAGTTTCTTTTTATGGTAATATTCCAGCTACAATAAAGAAGAAAGGAAAATATAGACCGTCACCATGTTCAACCTCCTCAAGAAATAATATGTCTAGGCAAGAATCACCAATGGCCTCTAATGTCCCAGAAGAGGTGACCAGACATTATCCTGGTGGAAATGCAAAATGCTACTGATGAAATGTTCTAGCCAAAAGAATCAAACCTGAATCTGATCAAACACCCAAGTTTTACTAACATTTTACAGGCTCTACAGGGGACAGAATAACATGTTAAACAGCACCATGAAGTTGCAATCAGCAAAATCCAGAGGAACAAAAACTCAGGTTAGAAGGAAACAGAGAAAGAGAGAGATAGAGAGAGTTAGATTGACAGAGGTAATTAGGAAACACCAATTGAAATGTATAGATCTTACTTGGAGTTTGATTTGAATAAACAGTAAACAAGGAAAAAAAAATATGAGACAACTGGGAAATTTCAACAATGACCAGATATTTGATAGTATTAGGGAATTACTGTGAAATTCTGCATATGATGATGCTATTATGGTTATATATATTTTTAAATGAATCCTGATCTTTTGGAGATACGAGCCAAAAAGTTGTCATAAACAGTAATATAATGCCTGAAATTTGCTTCAAAATGATCTGGGGGAGACTGGGATGCTTGAAGCTGGATAAAGGGAACATGAGATTCATTGTACTGTTCATCCTAGTTTTGTATATTCTTGAAATTGCCTAAAGTAAAAAACTTTTTGAGGGCTTCGATCCCTATATGACCAATCTTTCTGGCTGATTAGATTCATTTTGAGCCTCATCTGAAGCATTGAGTGCATCCTCCACATCCTGAACTGTGGTCTTCTAAAGCAAACCTATGGGATCTCTCAATTATGTTGTCTCTTGGCAAATATTTATTCAGTAACTTTACAGGCTCTGAGCATACTGATCCCTATGTGGGGTGCAGGTAATGAAAAGGCCCAAGCTCTATCCTTAAAACCCTAGAATCTAGAGAGAAAGACAAGAAATAGATCACTAGGACAAAAAAAAAACGTGGCTGACATGGTGGCCAGGGGAGCCCGGGAGCAGTGGGTTTAGTGGGGAGGGGTGAGGAGAGTTTTGTGCTGGGCTGTGGGTGGAGTCAGTCATTAATCCAATTAAAAGCCCAAGTTCCAACCTGCAGTCCTGGGGGTTACATGTAGTGGGGAGGACACAGAACACACGTGTAACTGAATGAGACACTTCAGTTAGTGATGCCCGGGCCTGAGACGGTAGGTGGAACGTGGCCATGGAGGTGGCTTGGTCTTCAGAGGCCTCTCTGAGGGAGGAATGCTTGAGCTCTGAGCACGCTTGAGAAGAGGCCAGCCCTGCAAGACCCTTCCTAGTCTGGTGGTGACGACTACATGGACCCCCCTCCTCCCACGCTCCTCCTGGCTTGCTGGGCTCCAGCCACGCTGGCCACCTCCTGGGTGGTCCTTCAGCATGCCAGGCACGCACAGGGCTCTGGGCCTCTGCACTGCGGCTCCCCTTCCCACAAACCTGGAGGACACGCTCCCTTACTCCTGCAAGGCCCCACCTAACAGCCCAACAGCCACATAATCCAAGCAGCCTTTTCTGCTGGGCTTCCCAGCAGGCAGTCTCCCCTTCCCCTTGGCCCAGCCATATTTTCTGCAAGGCATTTACCACCCTCTGACATGTCCTATATTTACTCAGTTATCATCCCCTCTTGCTGGGAGAATTTCAGCTCCAGGAGGGCCAGGACGGAGTCTGTTTGGGATTCTTGTGTAGTCTCAATCCCTGGATTAGTATCTTGCATTTACGGAGTACTTGATACGTATTTCTCGGACAAAGGAACAACCCATAAGAATCCAATAGGGAAAACACATTTCGGTTCCATATAGCAGCAATAAAAATGAAATGAAATTTAGGCTTTTGTTGCCTTTGGAAACTGAAAGTTTAAAAATGCTTTTTAAAGCTAGGAATACATCTAACAGAAATTGTACAGGATTTAATGGAGAAAATTACAAGAGATTTATTTACA
This sequence comes from Cacajao melanocephalus, assembly GCA_963573385.1. Lineage (NCBI taxonomy): Eukaryota > Metazoa > Chordata > Mammalia > Primates > Pitheciidae > Cacajao > Cacajao melanocephalus. The sequence continues at coordinate 37,412 of CAUYLG010059695.1, forward strand.
ACACTACAGAAAACATCATCAATGGGTCATGCTTTATAAAAATAAAAATTATCTTCAAATTTATAATATGCATTTCCAATAAAAATTTCAATTTTTTGTAATGAGAAAATTGATTATCTCATTCTATACTAAAAATTTAAGAGAGTAATAAAAATGGCCAACACAATCTTGAGGAAATTAAACAACGTGATGTGGGGTGTGCTGGGGAGATTGCTACGTCAAAGCATATTATAAAGTCATAATAGGATTCCAGGCATGGTGGCTCATGCCTGTAATCCCAGAACTTTGTGAGGCTAAGGAGGGGGAGATCACCTGAGGTCAGGAGTTTGAGATCAGCCTGGCCAACATGGTGAAACCCTGTCTTCACCCAAAAAAAAAAAAAAATAGCCGGGTGTGGTGGCGGGCACCTATAGTCCCAGCTACTTGGGAGACTGAGGCACGAGAATTGCTTGAACCTGGGCAGCAGAGGTTGCAGTGAGTTGAGATCATGCCACTGCACTCCAGCCTGGGCAACAGAGTGAGACTCTGTCTCAGTTAAAAAACAAAGTCACAGTAGGATAGCAGCAATATTAGTAAAAGACTGAGTGAACTGGACACAGTGCCCAGAAACAGATCCATGCATGTGTGGAAAACGAAAATATGAGAAAGGTGTCACTGTGGGTCAGTGGTGAAACAATAGATTAATCAAGAAGTGGAGGTGGAATAATTGATTATTCATGTAGGAAATAAAATAAAACTAGGTCCCAATTTCATGATCTCATACCACATTCAATATTCAATTCCAGTTGCATAAAGCCCTGAATGAGAAAAGCAAAATAATTTAAATTTAGGAAAAATATATGGGACTATCTTTAATGTTTTACAATAGGGATATATATTTTTAAAGAAGACTAAATAAGAAAAACCACAGAAGAAATAATTGCTAAATACATATACATTAAATTAAAAAAGAAAAAACCTTTTTGGTAACAGGAGATACTATTTTAGAAATGCAAAAATAGCCACAGGTCAGGATAATTAGGCAAGAGAAAGAAATAAAAGGCATTCATATTGGAGAGGAAAAAGTAAAACCATCTCCATTTGCAGATGACATGATTTTGTGCAAGAATATCCTGAGGAATCCATAAACAACCATTAGAGATAATAAACAAATTCAGTAAGGTTACAGAATACAAAATCAATACACAAAAATCAATCGCGTTTTTATATGCTAGCAATAAGCAATCTAGAAGGAAAACAAATAAAACAATGCCACTTACAACAGCACAAAAGAGAATAAAAGACCTAGGAATAAATTTAACAACAGAAGTGTAAGCCTTGTGCATGGAAAACTATAAAACATAATTGAAAGAAAATGAAAATCTAAATAAGTGGAAAGATATCATACGATCACAGATTGGAAGCTTCTATAGTGAAGATGGCAAACTTCCTAAGCTGATCTACAGATCTGTAGATTCCATACAACTTCTACCAAAATACTAGGTGGCTTTCATTTATTTATTATTTTTCTTTTTTTGCAGAGATTGACAAGGTAATCCTAAAATTCATATGAAATTCGAGGAAATTAGGATCGCCAAAGCAATCTAGAAAAGTTTCAAAACTTGCTACAATCTAGAAAAGTTTCAAAACTTGCTACAAGGCTATGAGAATTAAGACTGTGTGGCACTGGCATAGGATAGACACAAACTGGTGGAAGAGTATTGAGAGTTCAGAAATAAACTCGGGCATTTATGGTGAATTTGATTTTTAATAAGAGTGCCAAGGCAAATCAATGGAGGACATAATAGTGTTTTTAACTAACAATGCTCATACAGCTGGATATCTGCATACAAAAGAATGAAGTTGGATGCTTACCTCACACCATATACAAAAAATAACTCAAAATGGATCAAAGACCTAAATGTAAGAGCTAAAACGAGAAAGTTATTAGAGGAAAATATGAGCATAGATCTTGGACTAGGCAATGGTTTCTTAAAGTATCAGCAATAAAATTAAAAAATGAATTGGGTTTCATCAAAATTAACAAATTTCATGTTTTGAAAGACAGAATAAAGGGAAAAGATGACCCAGAGATTGTGAAAAAAAACTTCAAATCATATACCTGATAGAGTTCTAGTATTCAATATTTATACAGAACTCATGATTCAACAATAAAAACACAAATAAAATGAGGAAGGGATTGAAATGGACATTTTTCCAAAGAAGATATACAAATGGTCAGTCAGCACATGAAAAGATACTTGATCTCCTCACACATACAATGAAATATTAGCCACAAAAAGGAATGAAGAGCTGATGTGTGTTACAACACAGAGGAATCTTTTTTTTTTCTTCTTTTTTTTTTTTTTTTTTGAGACAGAGTCTTGCTGTGTCACCAGGCTAGAGTGCAGTGGTGCAATCTCTGCTCACTGTAACCTCCGCCTCCTGGGTTCAAGCGGTTCTTCCGTCTCAGCCTCCTGAGTACCTGGGACTACAGGCGCGTGCCACCACGCCCAGCTAATTTTTTTGTATTTTTAGTAGAGACGGGGTTTCACCATGTTGGCCAGGATGGTCTCCATCTCTTGACCTCGTGATCCGCCCG
>CAUYLG010059696.1:0-78651 GCA_963573385.1 Cacajao melanocephalus
TTAAAGTCACTACATTACGCAAAGTAGTCATTACTGGTGAATAGTATACATTTCTACATAGGTACAAATCTGGCCAAAATTCCCTATGTGACAACTATGTCTTCTTATCTTTGTAACTCCTAGGCCAAGCATACACCCTAATAAGATTTTAATAAATAAATAGCTATTGGCATAAAAGAGGTTTCTAATACCCATTTTTAGACTGCATTCTAGCCTGGGCAATAGAACAAGAATCCCATTCTCTCTCCCTCTTTCTCTTCCTCTTTCTTTCTCTCTTACATTCTTTTTTTTTCTTTCTTTCACTCTTTCTTTCTTCTCTCTCTTTCTTTAAAAAAAAAACCAAACAAATTAAATGTTATTAATGAGTATCAACTACTACTAAAAGTTAATAAATGTGTCACACTATTTAACCTAATTTTCTCTAATGATGTTTTATCCAATCCAATATGGTTTGTCTAGAATAAGTTGTAGATTCAACTCCTTATGATGTATTTTTGCCTGTATGTGTATTCCTTCAAGAGCCTACTTTAGAAAACAAGCAATTATATTCTAGTTTTATTTGGTTGTGGCTACAAATCTGTAAATCTAGGTATCAGTATATCTAGAACCTACTATTGCAAGCTCAAAAGGATAAACTGAATTTAATATTCAATCCACTTGTAGTTTGCAATTTTTATTGTTTATATGTGTATTCTTTTTTGAAATATATTGTAGACTAAGCTCACAGTTGTCACACTCAAAGAACAAGGAAGCTAAAATATTTATCCATCGACTCTCATCTACTAGTTCAGAACACTTACAAAGCCATTCATTCCAGAATTTTGGCCTGCCCCAGGCAAGGGCAAGTGCAAGATTTTCTCAAAGTGTAGATTCTGACAGTAAGAGCTTTAAGATCTGAATGCATGGGAAGAGGGGACACCAAGGGGATGTAAGTGGGGCATCGCCAATGTCTACCACAAGTGTTGTTTATAATTGATCTCAGCTAATCCATCTCTTCACAATTTGAAGGCTTTCTATTTATTTTGTTAGATATCTGTGACTTCAAAGCAGGACCTTCCTAGACCTATGCAAGAGAAGCCCCTGTCTGGAAACTTACTCTTTAGAGAGATTCGCATATCAAGGATTCCATTTAGGTCTCACAGAAATGCTTTCCCGTTTCTTACCCAAAGTTCTCACATCAAAAGGCAGTACTATCTTAATCCTATGAAGATCTGTGGGCTGTGCTGCTGTCAATCCATGATTAAAAGTACTTAATCCTATGAAGTACTTAATCCTATGAAGATCTGTGGGCTGTGCTGCTGTCAGTCCATGATTAAAAGTACTTATGAGTGTGAAGAAGATTTGAGAGGTAAAAACACTTCACTAAGAGAAAAGGCAACTTAGTCAATTTATTAAATTCTTCTTCTCAGAGAACATTGATAAATAGTGTTTCGTTGTCAAGGTAGAAGGAAAAGTAATAATGTAAAGTTTGTCAACTTGATTTATAATTTTAAATATTTAAAGCTATGGCATGTGGGGCTCCATTTGTACCCCTAACCTGGGCTTATAAATATTAAATGATAAGATATAATAAAAGAAACTTATAACAAATTCTGCCACATTTACATAACATTTAGTTATAAGCAGGCACAAAAGTGTCATATAATCTGTTCTATCGTTTACATTGGCAAATCCAATGGATCTATAGCAAACATGATTCTTGCCTCCTTGGAGGAAAAAAATCAGCTGAGAGGCATAAGACAGAAGGAGATCCCAAGCAAGTTTTAGAGCAGGAATGAAAGTTTATTAAAAAGTTTTAGAGTAGGAGCAAAAGGAAGTAAAGTACACTTGGAAGAGGGTCAAGGGGATGACTTGAGAGATCCAAGTCATGGAGTTTTTATACATTGGAATGGTTCCAGGGTTTGGGTGTCTCCTCCCTTGATTTTTCCTTGGAGCAGGCAGGATGCATGTACAGTAGCCTGTCTGCACTTGGGAGAGGCTACATGTGCAATGTGTATGTGTTTACTAAAGCTGTGCATATGCTCATTTGAAGCATTTTTCCCTTACCAGTCCATTGTTCCTAAAGGAAAGGCATATTCCAGTTCAACTCTGCCATTTTGCCTCTTAGTGTGCATGCTTGAGGCTGCTCACTCAACTCCTGAGATCTTATAAGGAAGCTGCTGATCCTCAGCGTCAGGTGTTTTCTATTTATTGAGAGTTTGCCTTTCCCTAGTGTCAGCTTCTTCCAATTATTGTTTTAGAGAGACAGTTTAACAACCCCCTGACCATCACCTGATGGTCGCTTGACATTTCCTGTGGAGGGCGGGGGCGGGGTGGGGGGTACCATTTCCTGCCTTGCTCATGTCTGCTTAGCTACCTACTCTAACACTCTGAACTAGTGAGTCCTGAGGTTTGGGCATTCCAGGAAGGACCTACATAAAAAGCCCATTTGAGGTATATTTGGTATTACCTTAGTGTCAGGATTCTGTTAATCTAATCAGAGTCAGGGCAGAATTACCTGTAAGTGGCTTTGCACAAGACCAGTCCAAATTCTAAGCCTAGGCTATTATCCAACAAGGTTCTTCCTTACATTAATACAAGAGCTGAGTTGCCTATTGTTTCTAGGCCATCATGGACTTCTATCATTCCTTATGAAAAATAATTCTCTAAGGCAGATTAGAACAGAATTATTTAAAGCTCCTCTCTGTTAACTTTTTCTGGTGCGTGAATTCTTAATTCAGGTTTTTAAAATGCTAACTATCCAATCCTGAATTATATATTCTTGATTGGGGTACTTACCATAGTGTATAGATTAAAACTTATACACATCATTGTATATACTGAAACACTATAACAGAAATTAAATGTAGTATAATCCACTGTTACGGAAGGTCTTGCCCTGGCTTTTCTGAAAGTTCTATAGGAGAACTGGGGCCTGGAAGCCTAGAGCAGGCACAACGCTTTATGCCTCCTTTCTCATTCCATGGTACCCTTCCCATTCTGTCACGGACTTTTCAGGTCTAGAACAGTTCATGGGGAATCTGAGTAGGAATGTTAACCAAAAGCCATCTGTAAAGCTATCAGAATTGGCTGCTTTTATGTCAATATCAGACTGCTAATGTATGTGACCTTTAAGATCCTTTTGTACTTGCTCTCAGCAGGATTCTAAAGATGTTCTTAACATTCAAGAATGGAATGAATGCTGACTTTTAACCTTCTTTGCTTTCTCCCAGTTGAAGCTGAAAAAAAGTTTTTACAGTCTGAATGTCAGGCTTTTCCTTTTCTTTCTTTTTTTGTTGAGGCAGATTAAGGAGAAACAGCTTTATAACCACTTTTCTCTTCCAAGGCCTCCCGGAGTTTGGCTGACAGCCCTAATGCCCACAGCAAGTCAAAAGGAATAACTGCACATTTGGTTCTCCACAGAGAACCTTTAGGTCCCCTGCCCTTTCTCCAGGGGTTTCCTTGGCTAGGACTTAAACAAAGGATTGTGAAAGAAATATCAACCTAGTGAGGTTTTTCTAAACTTCCCACCCACTTTCCATTTATAACCAATCCCCTCTGAGCAGAGCAAGGCCTATAAAGCAGAGCCTATGCCAGCCTTCAAGACAGTGCACTTCTGCATGAGATGCAATGAACAAAGAATAGCACATTTTGTCTTCCAGTTCACTGGCCTGCCTTGGGTGTTACAGTGCAGCATCCTCAAGCAAAGTATCTAAACACTCAAAAGAAAAAGAGCATCCTGTGCTTTTTCTAACATTTCCCATCTACACCCTGCTTTCCTAAACCTAGATGTCATAAGCTGTGGAGAGAAGTATAAAAGGGCCTCATTCAAGACCTGTCCCCAGGGGTCCCTTCCCAATTCTGTGCCATGTGTTTGTAATCAGCAGTGGCTCCAGAGAATGAAGAATAAGATCCCTTAGATTTTTCCGCCTGGCCTTTTAGAAGCCCTCTGGTCCATGCCCTGCCCTTGGTGGAGGGCACCTCAAGCTTGTTGAAATGTTGGCCAGCAATGACTTTTAACCACTCCCAGAATTCTTTGTTACAGGATTACTCACATCCCTGAGGCCATGGATGGAATAACTGATCAGTAAACAAAAGGGAAACAACTGCCAGCTCCTGCATCCAGTAATGAAAATTACACTGTGGAACCTTGGTGGTTGTGAAACTCTTCAATACTAAATTCCACAGTCAGGAATGGGGAATGCCCCAATTTGGGGCTTTTTGGTCTCTCCACCATGGATTGTGTGCTGTGTCTCTTGTTCTTGATGTGCTATGATGTCAGTCACACACATACAAAAAAAAAAAAACCAAAACCAAAAAATATTGCATGCCTCTGCAGTAGTCATCCTTCCTCTATTTTCATCTTTTCCTCTCAGATTTTCCCAGGCTTCTGGCTAATTCCGAAAGAGAAGGCTGGAGCCTGGAGGTTTCCCATATCAAGAACATTTTCAAAATCTTTACCACTGGGACTTTAAGGATTCAGAACAAATGGATGTTCCTTGAGATAAATGGCTCCATCCCCCCATTTCTTTTCTGCCCTGGCCCTTAAGGAGTCATGTAGACCATATAGCTTAAATGAAGCAAAATAGATATGATCACCTATTTTAAATGGAGAACATACATGTATGTGTTATGAGGAAGCTGAATGATTAAGCCTCCCTATGTTATCTAGGAACTAGATAATGTTTTTTGTTTGTTTTGTTTTTTTTGCAAGTGATTCTGAGTCATTGCTACTGGGACTTTACATTCCCCTGTGAAATAAGACAAAGTAGATTTTTTTTTTCTTATTTGAAGTGGGAATGGATGGCATTGGCGAGAAAATGGGGAAGCATAGACCAGCATGAACTTGTAAGGAAGGACAGGGAAACCTGTGTATTCAACTTCTGCCATGATATCTAAGAAAGTTAAGGAAAAACAAAATAATCCTCTCTAAAATACTAGGAAATGTGGACCTAAAAAAATTAAACACAAAGGCACACCCTGTCACTCCTTGGCCTATATCAGCTCGGAAAGAGAACTCACAGATAGCAGCACCAGAGGATCCAGGAGCAGGCTCTACTCTTCCCAAAAACTTACCTTTCCGCATTTTCCTACCTATTGGAAACCTAAAATTACTCTCTTCTTAGGCTTGTCACTCTATAGTATTTATGACTGTTTTTTAAAATACTGTTTAAGCAAGATCCCTATGTCATTGCCTTGAGAGAGAAATAATTCTGAACTGAGGCCTCTGCCATGTAATAACATGCATTAATAAACTTCTGTTTGTTTTTCTTTGATTAATCTGACTTTTGTTTTAAGGAAAGTGTCTCAACTAAGATCCTAAAAAGAGAAAGAAAAGAAATTATGTTTTCTGTGCTTTCCCTTAAAAAGCATTGAAATTGCAGCCAAGAAAACATGTCAAATATGGGACCAAACAAAAGACTCCCTAAGGGACATTGTTGTGATGCTCAGTCTTACTTGAATTTGAGTCTTCTCTTACTCATTGTCCAGCCTTCATTTGAGTAAGAACACACAATCACATCCATACAGAGGCTATCACAATTGATCATCTCATTCACACTAACAAATCCCTAACTCCCCATCAATAGCCTAGTAGGAGTAACACTTGTCTGCGTCACTGAATTTTGCTCAGACCCAACATAGATAATCCCCAGAAAGCCCTAGAACATCCATATGTATCAAGACTGTAACTGTATAACAGTACATTGAAGATTAGGTTTGGAGGATGGCACTAATCAAACTGGAGACCAATCAGCTCGGAGGTGATTTGTAACATCTACACTGACGTTCACATAATTTAGAGACACGCCTTTCACTCTCCCTGTATCTTAGTTCCATAATCTGGCAATAGAAATGGATCTCTGTCCCAAACACACAGATCTCCAAGGACTTCACATGTTTTGCATCAACTTTAATAGGTCTTCAGAGCTCCACTATTAAGGGGTTTCATGAACATTGTGGACTCAGAGCTGTCTTGAAAATGAACCTTTAGAAATAAATGCAATTTGCATTCTACCATTTTAGAATCCCTAGGTCCAGCCTCATCTTGCACAGGAACGTGGGAGGAGACATGACTGAGAAGTTGCTTGTAGCACAAACTGGCTATTGCACATCGAGGCACAATGCCCATGTTCCAAGAAAGAAAACGGGGAAGAATAAGACTTTTCTAACTGACTCTTTCCCTTTGTATAACTATAAAGTTATGCTATAGAAGGCATTGAGTATCAGACAGCGCCTGGGGAAAGGGATATTAAAAGTTTTGAGCAAGGGGATAACTTAGATTAAAAAGAAGAGGGCCAATGATCCACACTCAAAAACAAACAAACAAATAAAAAAAACCCACAAAAACTAGAACTTGTAAAGCCTGTAAAGGAGTAAAACTTTAAAATGATTTGTTTTATTGAGTGAAAGAAAAAGAAACAAAACCCAAAGGACCCTATAATTCATTTCAAAAATGATATAGTTTACTGGGAGATTTTTAGAACATAATTAAGTGTATGATGATTTTTTTTAAAATCAGGGCATATGGCCTGCAAGTATTATTGAAATTAGGCCATACTGGAAAATATATGTATGGTTATACACAAAGTGTTTTAAACTTCTCCATGGAGAAGAAATACCTGGAAGATAAAGTTATTTGTGAGTATATGACCATTCAAATTCTTTCAAATCTTATTTGTGTAAGAGACAGTAAATCCTTTTTAATAATGAGAGATAGAATGTATAAAATTATGAAATCTGCATTGAATTTTTAATATGAATAGATCATTTATTGTCCACATTACCCTAAGAAATTTGTATTCGATTTACAAAATAGGAAGGAGTTTAACTTATCATTTTTGTTCCTAAACTTGCCTACCAGGAAACCTGCTAACTGAAAAAAAGGTTTCACTATTTTGCTTCCAGCCAGGAAAATTCAAATAAAATTTGAGGAGTCAGAAATTTGAATTATAGGACTGTCACCTTAAAACTTTACTGGTTAATTTTTTATTGACTTTTATTTTTAGGTTTGAGTGTACATATTCAGGTTTTTTAACATGGCTAAGTTGCATGTACTGAGGTTTGGTGTATGAGTGATTCTGTTACCTAGGTAGTAAGCACAGTACCTGATAGGTAGTATTTCAACCCTTGCCCTCCGCTATACCTCTACCCTCTAGTAATCCCCAGTATCTATTGTTCTCATCTTTGTGTTTATGTGTACTCAGTGTTTAGCTCCCACTTTTAAGTGAGAACATGCAGTATTTGGTTTTCTGTTTCTGCATTAATTTGCATAGGATAATGGCCTGCATCTGCATCTATGTTGCTGCAAGGGAATGATTTCATTCTTTTTTATGGCTGTGTAGTATTCTATAGTACCACATTTTTTTTCCTAGTCCTCTGTTGGTATCTTGGTTGATTCCGTGTCTTTGCTATCATAAATAATGCCATGATGAACATGAGTGCATATGTCTTTTTTGGTAGAATGATTTATTTTCCTTTGGGTATATTCCCAGTAATGAGCTTGCTGGATCAAATGTCAGTTCTAAGTTCTTTGAGAAAACTTCAAACTGCTTTCCACAGTGGCTGAACCAATTTACATTCCCACAGTGTATAAACATTCCTTTTTCTCCTTTTAAATACACATTTTAGTTATTTTGGAGTGTGTTTGGTTGCATGTAACAGAAACTTGAATCTAGTAGTTTGGCCATTTTTTTTTTCTTTCGTAGGAAGAAGTCAGAGGTAGATAGTTCAGGATTGGCATGGGGGTCCCCCATCATGCCATTAAGAGGGTTTGATGTGTTTTCTCTGCCATATTTAATGTCTGGCTTTCATTCTTATAGCATAGGATGGCTGGTGAACATGTAGGCATAGATGTTCCTACAGCATAGAATGGCTGGTGAACATCTTTGCCTGAGTTCAAAGAAGGAAAAAGGGGAAAAGTAATGCATTTCCATTGAACTCTTACCCTTTATATCAAGAAATATTATAGACTTAGCCATAAAGGTGCTTCAATAGTTACAAAGGAGCATGGGAAGGTAAGTAATTTTAGTTGGGCATGTTGCCATATTGAGCAAAATTGGAGTTCTCTTAGTAAGGAATAAAGGAAAAATAAATACTGGATAGACCACATGAACTATATCTCATAATACTTCTAAACATTTTAATTGATTAGAAATTTTATTCTATTTTAGCTTTTATTAGGAGTTCAAGGACTGTTACATCTTCTTTTAATAAAAATCCCTTTATGTGTCCCTTGATTCATCATTGAAAAACAAGGATAAAATATAGGGCCTATGCCAAATAGTACATGGTTGTATATATGTTTGTGTGTATATCAGGCTGGGAGAAGACAAGTAAGGGTAAATGTAAACATATTTCTATATGGGTGATATGTGAGCCATTTCTCAAGTGCTAATCTAAGTTATATAATGAATGTCCCTTTGGTGTGAAGGTGAGGAGATAGCACACAGATAGAGAAGCCTTCTAGATAAGATAATAGGTAAGATGTATTGTGTCTCCAAGGAATTGATATGATGTCCATAGTGATTCCTAGAACTGACTAGGAACAGAAAGGAAGGAGAATTGAACAGCCCCTGATGGTGACTCTTTGCCTCCCAACTCTGACCTCAGAAAACTGAACATTCACTGTATGTTATTGATTAAATCTGCTTTTTGGGAATAATCTCAGCCTTTTTAACTTTAATATCAGACAAGAACTATATTAAAAAGTTACTTGATGACTTTTGAACCTAGAGAGGTTTTTGTGTTATTTAGCGTTTTATTGATTTTATTTAAAATCAAGCTATTGAACTGTTTGGACAAGTGTCAGTGATGTTGAGATATAGAAGGACAATAACAAAAATAATAAAAACTATGGGTTAACAGGGTTACTTTAATGAAAAAACGCTAAATTAGAGTTTGTAAGGGAAAAAATCTGTTCCTTAAAAAAAAAATTATTTATGTGATAGGCAGGTTAGATTCCTTCCATGTCAAGCATTTGGAAAAGCAGAGACTGATCAAGGCATGAAATTCATCATATTCACTCCAATAAAACCTAAAAGTTTTATAAGAACTACAGTTGGTAGATATTTTACTAGAGCACTGTCTGAGGCTAGGAACCATACACAGAGGCTTAGATCAAAGCCACAAGACATGTTGAGGTTTAGTTCGTGCTTGAGTTTATCCAGAAACAACGGAAACATGATATCATTTTACATCAGGGAATAAACTAAAGTGGAAACAGCACAGTTTCAGAGATGGGTTCAGTGTTTGGTCAGGTCACGCAAGAAAACGAGGAGGAAAAGTAAATTGTTCTCCTGCGAAACTATATTTTTCTTTGTAAGAAATTATCATCAAATTGTGATCTATAAGGTTAATGAGATATTACCAGAAGAATATCCGGTTTTTGAATGCATTATGTGCATTGAGTTATTTGAGATGGTTTTGTTTTTCTTTTCTTCCTAAGTCTCAGCTTGTGATATGAGAGGCTCAGGTTTCACATCAGGCCAGCATGTATTGGCAGTGATTAAAAGTGTGAAGTCTTCTGGAAAGAAAGCAATGTAATCTCCAGCTTTTCCAGATAACTATGTAAAACCTAAAGAACTACTTTGATAATAATCACATTTTGGCTCTCTCAACAAAAAAAGGCAAGAACATTAGTTCTTCTTGCACTTCCAGTGAACAATAATTATACTGTGCATTTTTAAACTTTCATACTTATTTTCATTTTAAACAAACATATTAGTGTTCATTGAAGATCAGGTCCACATTTTTTAAATGAAACATCACATTTGGATTTTCTTGATTTCTTCATAACTAAAATGAAAAAGAACCATATTTTGCCAATGGCAGATGTAGAATCAACACCCAAGATGTAGGAACCTAGAGCCCACTGCTTAACTCCTATGTTAGTTGATCCCTCATTATAAATCAAGTTAATAATGATTGATAAGTTAGTCAAGCATATTTTGTTTTCTTTTTTAAGTTTTCATTTTTTTTCTGATTTTATAATCAGAAAACTTATTAGATTGGGAATTAAGAGATATTTGTTTTTTATTCTAACTTAACTGCAAAACATTGGGCCCCTAAGCTCTTCGAGTCTCATTTTTATTGTCTGCATAATGGAGTGGTTAGAATAAATAATCTATAAAAAGTCCCTCCTGCCCCTTAAATCCACTTGTTCATTAGGATTCCATTCTATAGGACATATTCATCTACTTCATTTGCCACCCTGTCCTTAATGCATGAAAGTTAGGCTTGGGTTCACAAGGAAGTATGGAAAAGGAAGGCATAGAATACCCCTCTTTCTAAATTTTGTCACTTTTTGTGAAGTTGGTCAGAAAAACAGCATTTTGCAACATTTCATGATGTCAGCCTGAAAGGTAGATTGGGTTCTACTTGGATACATTTGCCATAATTAATGAGTCTAAATGTACCATGAGAGATAAGAGAAAATGTAAATAAAACGCAGTTTAGAAGATGTGGATCTTGCATCTTGAAGAACGTGTAAGATTTAGATAAATGCAGTGGATAAAGAGAGGATTCCACATAGAGGCCACATTCTGGGAACAAATACAGAGGCAGGAATGAGAACCATGTGTTTGGCAGAAATGAGAAAAGCTGGAAAATACTAAAATAATGTTTTCATTTTGCCTAATCTTGAGAAATATTACAAGTTAGGTAAGTTGAGGTTCAGTTGTAGAGTGTCTTCAATGTTGATGATTAGTGATCAATTGCTACATAATAAAGTAGCATAAATTTAGTGGCTTAAAATAATGTCCATTTATCATGTCACAGTTTCTTCAGGTTAGAAGTCTATGCATGGCTTAGCTGGATTCTCTGTTAGTGTCACACAGCTGAAATTGAGCTTTTGGCTGGAACGACTATCTTATCTGAGACTCAGGGTCCTTTTTCAAGTTCATTCAGGTTGTTGGCAGAATTTATTACCTTGTGATTGCATGATTGGCATCCCCATTTTCTTGCTGTCAGCCAGAGGTCTCTCTTAGCATCTAAAAGACTTCCATTTAAAGGTCTTCTAAAAACAAGGGAATTTACTGTTTCTTAGAGTTCACTAGGAGAGTGTCTCTGACAATCCACTTTCCTTAATTGGTTTCACTTGGTTATGCCAGGTCCACCCAAGATAATCTCTCTTTTTATTAACTCAATTGATTAGTAGCCTAACTATGAAAGTGATGTCACATTATATCCACTGGTCTGGCTCACATCAGGAAAAAGGGATTATGTAGGGGATATATGCCAGGGGATAAGAATCTTGGGGGCCATCTGAAAATATTGTCTATTTTAATTGCACAGAAGAAACATTATGCTATAATGGGATACAATTTAAATTTATTGCTGTGTGAGATAATTTTATTATACAAATAAAACATAGAGAGGCATATTACCATACAGTGTTTGAGGCTGATGCTGGATGTTGTACCTCTGCCTCTCAGATACTCCATAGACTTGAAGTATTCCTTCTCCCAAATACTTGTAGCATTGTCTCCTGATGGAATAGCTGAATTCCCCTCTAGGAATTTCCTTCTGCCAAAAGGAGCTGCCTCACCCAAGAATACACTTCATCTTCAGGGCAGCCTACATACAATGACTGATCTAAATAGGAATTATAAATTCCCCCTAATTATAAACATTTCCATAAGTATATTCCAGCTATATAGTTTTCTATAAAATCATTTGAGGTCTTCGTTGCAATCAAAACCCAATGCCTAATTCTACTTCCCTATTATTTAACAGTTTTTGTTGCTGCAAATTTCCAACACAGATTATATTTCCACAAGGATTTGACACATAGCAATTAAAACAGGGAGTGGGCCTACATGGCAAACTCTAAAGTGAGATTTTGGAGAAAGATACCATGTTTGATGGGCTGACAATCAGGACTAATCACTGGAGATGTGTAGAATACTGATAGGCAGTAGAACCCAGTGCAGTAGAATTAATAAAACTAATAACCAATAGACTATTGGTTAATCTATAACTAAACTAATATAACAGTAGTCTATAATGAACTAATAACTAAAGAAAGTAATAACCCTATAGAACTTATTTCTAATGCAGTAGAACTGGTCACAGGAAAAGTAAGTACTGAGCATGCTAATGGTCCACATTATATCCCCATCAATACAGTAGCAGTGCAATTGATAAAAGTAATGAAATGTGATTGAACACCTGTGGAAAGGAATACACTCGGGATATAGTCCGAATTTTTGTTCCCTCCAAATCTCATGTTGAAATTTGATCTCTAACGTTGGAGATGGGGTCTGGTGGGAAGAGGTCATGGGTCAAGAGTTGTGTCATCAGTTGTGAAGGGCTTGGTGCCATCCTTGCAGTAATGAGTGACTTCTTACTCTATTATTTCTCATGAGATTTGATTGTTAAAAAGAGCCTGACACCTCCATCTTTATTTCCTCTTCTCTTACCATGAGATACCTGTTCCCCTTCCCCTTCTGTCATGAGTGAGAGCTTCCTGAAGCCCTTACCAGAAGCAGATGCTGGCACCATGCTTCTTGTACAGTCTGCAGAACTATGAGCCAATTAAATCTCTTATTTATACATTACCTAGCCTCAGGTATTTACTGTATAGCAACACAAACAGACTAAAACAACTGGCAAATGAAATAACCTGGTGATATGGTTTGGCTTTGTCCCCATCCAAATTACATCTTGAATTGTAGTTCCCATAATCCCCACGTGTCAGGAGAGGAACCCTGTAGGAGGTAACTGAATCATGCAGTGGGTTTTCCCATGCAGTTCTCATGATAGTGATTAAGTCTCATAAGATCTGATGGTTTTATAAAAGGCAGTTCCCCTGCACAGGCTCTCTTGCCTGCCACTGTGTAAGACATGCCTTTGCTCCTCTTTCACCTTCCGCCATGATTGTGAGGCCTCACCAGCCATGTGGAACTGTGAGTTCATTAAACCTGTTTTTTCTTTATAAATTACCCAGCCTCAGATATTTCTTTATAGCTGCATGAAAATGGACTAATACACCTAGATATTTAAGAGTTTGGAGAAATTAAATGTAAGAACTATTCAGTTGAATAGCTGTTGCTTGGGCATATGGTTATATTAAGGGGAAAAAACAATTGTCTGCTAAGAGTAATTGTTCATCAACTTAAGGCAAACTATGAAATCCAGAGTGTCTTGACATATCATAAAGAGAGTCTTTATTTCTATACTTGAAAGGAAGACAAAAAAAGCTGAATATAAGGGTCAGAACATAAACAGGAGGCTTATTTCAGAACAGGTTGGATTTATGAACCAAAAGTATGTTATACCAAGTTTAAGGCTTTTATTAAGAAGAAATGAGAACCTGAGACATAGAATGGGGCACGTTGATCAATCTAGTCAAACAACTGAATACACAGATCATCTTGAATCTAAGCCTACATAAGAGGCTTAATGGTTTGCAATTCTCACCTGCTTTTAGAGGATTGATGAGTCTGGAATATGCATATCCCTTGGGATCTGCACCCACCTATTCTCTGGGCCAATACACCAATAACTAGAGTGAAGTCACAACATAACCTGGAAAAGTAAGTACTGAGCATGCTAATGGTTCACATTACATCCCCAAAATGCTACAGAAGCTATAGATTTACAGTAACTAGAAGAACATTTGAGGATTAAGAGACGTAAATGGTACATTTGAGTATCAAGAAAAAAGAATGTCATTAAGACAGCTGAATAAAGGTACCCAACACTCCTTTCCTCCATAAGGAAAGACAATAACAACAAATACATAACTGCACTTTAAGCAGTTTCTAAAGAAAAACCCCAGAATTGAACAAAATATGAAAAACTCTAAGGAATGAACACTCAGGTAACATGGAGAAGGAAGTGAATCACCCAGCTGGGATTAGCCTGGAGTCAGGAGGGACTTCCCATTGTTCTTATATGCTCTGAGCCTTGTATGGGGAGTTTCTTCTAATCTATGTTCCCACATTGCTCTAGAAAGGGAATTTATGCTGGGTCCCCTCAACTTCTCGGTATTCAAACTTCTGTGGCATGGTACCATTTTGAGAATTGAATCGTTGCTGGAATACAGCATGCCCTGAGACCCAATAATTATTGTGTCACCACATTCCTGAGGCTCTATTGTCACTCTACCATGCCCACACTCAAGCTGCAACAGAATGATTCCTCCAGCACTAGTGGTACAGCCATAGCCCCTCACCCAAATCCATGCCATTTCCTATTTCTTTAAAAACAGGAAGTTCAGTAGATTAGGGAGTCACCTCAGGACTAAAGGAGCCAATGAGCACCCAACCAACACTATAGGACACATCTACAAGAAACAGTATTTCCCTATGAAGGCTACTTCATAAAATCAGAAGTGACTGTTCCATCATATGTGCAGATATCAATATAAGAACACAAGAAACAAGAAAACATGATACCTACAAAAGAACACAATAACTATCCAGTAATAGATTCTAAAGAAAAGGAAATCTGGCCAGGGATGGTGGCTCACACCTGTAATCCTAACACTTTAGGAGGCTGAAGCAGGAGATTCACTTGAAGCCAGGAGTTCGAGACCAGCCTGGCCAAGATGGCAAAACCCTGTCTCTACTAAAAATACAAAAAAAAAAAAAAAAAGCCAATCATGGTGATACATGCCTGTAGTCCCAGCTACTTGGCAGGGGTGGGAGTGGGGGTGGGGGGTGGCTAAGGTGGGAAGATTGTTTTGCCCAGGAGGTCTAGGCTGCAGTGAGCTGAGATTGCACCACTGCACTCCACCCTGAGTGATAAAGTGACACCCTGTCTCAAAAAAATAAATAAAATAAAATCTGTGAAATGGCTGAAAATAAATTTGAAATCATGATCTTAAGGAAACTCAGTAAGGTACAAAAGAATACAGATATACAATTCCAAAAATCAGAAAAACTATTCTGATCTGAATGAGAAAGTTAACAAGATAGATATAATAACAAAGAGCCTAACAGAAATCTTAGAGATAAAGAATTCGACAAATGCAAAATAAAATACAATAGAATTTCAACAATAGAGCAGATCAAAATAAGAAAGAATTTCTGAACATGAAGACAGGTCTTTTGAAATAACCTAGTAAGACAAAAGAAGAAAGTGAAGAAAAAATGAAGAAAGCCCATGAGGATATATGGGACACCATTAAGCAAAAATATATTCACATTATGGGATTCCAGAAGATGAATATGTAGGAAAAGGCATAGAAACCCTATTTAATGAAATAATAACTGAAAACTTCCTAAGTCTTAGGAGAAATATGAGCAACGAGATTTCGTAGACTCAAAGGTTTCCAAGTAGATTCAAACCAAACAACTCCTCTCAGAGACACGTTATAGTCAAACTATGAAAAATCAAAGATAAAAGAAGAAATTAAAAAAAAATAGTAATAGAGAAAAGTCCCATATAAAAGAATCTCCATTAGACTGAACAGATTTCTCAGCAGAAACCTTACTAGGCTTGGAGAGAATGACATTATGTATTTGAAGTGCTGAAAGAAAATAACACTAATAGCCAAGGATATTTTACCCACCAAAGCTTCAGAAATGAAGGAGAAATAGTCTTAAGCAAGCAAACACTGAGACTTTATCACCACTAGACCGATCTTACAAGAAATGCTCCAAGAAGTTCTACATCTGGAAGAAAAAGACAATAACTGCCATAATGTTAGCACACGAAAGTATAAGATTCAGTAATAGAACAGATACATGAATGAGAATGGGAAAGGAAGCAGACTTTATTACAACAACAAATAACAAACTGTGAAAATAAACAATAGAGTAAGAAAAAGTCAAAGGATATACAAAACAACCAAAAAAAAAATTAACAAAATGATAGGCATGAGCCCTCACTTGTCATTAATAACCTTGACTGTAAATAGGTTAAACTTCTCAATTAAAAGACATAGCCTGGGTGAATGAGTTGTTTTTTTTTTTTTAACCCAACTATAGGTTGCCTACAGGAAACCCATTTCACCTTCAGAGACATGCATAGACTAAAAGTGATGGGATGAAAAAGGATAGTGCAAGGAAACAGAAACCAAAAACAAGCAGAAGTAGTAATACTTATATCAAATAAAATAGACTTTAAGTCAAAACTACGCAAAGAGACAAACAAGGTCATTATGTAGTGAAAAATAAATAAATTCAGCAAGAGGATACAATCATAGCAAATATATATGTACCCAACACTGGAGCACCCAAAAATATAAAGACAATATTATTAGATCTTGGTCAGGCAAGGTCTTGGCTCACACCTGGGATCTCAGCATTTCTGGAGGTCAAGTCAGGAGGATTGCTTGAGGATAGGAGTTTAATACCACCCTGGGCAATATAGTGAGACTTTTAACAGAAGTAAAAATAAAAAAATTAGACAGGTGTGGTGGTGCGTGCCTATAGCCCTAGCTCCCTAGGAGGCTGAGGCAGGAGGATCACTTGAGCCCAGAAGTTTGAGATTACAGTGAGATAGGATCATGCCACTGCACTCCAGCCAGTGCAATAGAGTGATACCCTATGTCTAAGGAAAAAAATAAAAAAGAAATAAAAAATTATTATTAGATCTAAAAGGAGAGGTAGGTCCCAATACAGTAAGAGTTAGGGTTTTTAATACTTTAACACCCCACTGTCAGCATTGGACAGAATATCTAGACAGAAAATTAACAGAAAAAGGATTTATACTCTAATATAGACCATATGGACTTAAAAGACATTTGCAGAAGGTTTTACCCAATAGCTGCATAATATGCATTCTTCTCATTTGCACATGAACCATTCTCCAGGTTAGATTATATGTTAGGTGAACAAACGATTCTCAACACATTTTTAAAAACTGAAATCATAACAAGTATTTTTTCTGGTCGCAATGGAATAAAAGAAGAACTTTGGAAAATACACAATACATGGAAATTAAACAGCATGTTCTTGGATGACTAATGCATCAGTAAAAAATTAAGAAAGAAATTTTAAAATGTCTTGAAACAAATGAAAATAGAAACCTCAACATATCAAAGCCTATAAGATATGGCAAATGAAGTATTAAGAGGGAAGTTTAAGACAGCCAATGCCTACATCAAAAAAGTAAAAAGATTTCAAATAAACAACCTAATGTTATACCTCAAGAAACTAGAAGAGAAAGAACAAACCAAACGTCAAAGTAATAGAAATAATAATAATAATAAAGATCGAAACAGAAACAAAATAGTGACTTACACACACACACACACACACACACACACAGGATCAACAAAATGAAAATTTAATTTACTAAAAAGATTTTTAAAATCAGGAAACCATTAGCTAGACCAAGAAGAAAGGAAGACCCAAATAAATAAAATCAGAGATGAAAAAGGAGAAATTATAATTGATAGCACAGATGTGCAAAAGATAAGTAGATACTATCATAAACAACTTTATGCCAACAAATTGGGAATCCTAGACATAACGGATAAATTTCAGAACAAATACCACCTACCAGGATGGAACCAGGAAGAAATAGCAAACTTGTCAGTAGCAAGTAACAAGATTAAATTAGTCATAAAAATTCTCTCAACTAGGAGAAGTTCAGGACTGAATGACTTCACTGATGAGTTCTACCAGACATTTAAAGAAGAAATAATACCAATTCTTTTCAAAACATTCCAAAATATTGAAGGGAGGGAAATTTGTCCAAACTTATTTTATAAGGGCAATATTACCTTAGTATTAATATTAGACAAGGACACAAAAGAAAAAAAAAACTACAGACCAATATCCCTCATGAATATAGACACAAAAATCCTCAACAACATCCTAGAAAACTTAGAGAAAAATTTCAAGGAGGAAATACTTTAAAAAAAAATACTAGAAAAGAACAACAACAAAAGTATTAGAAAAACATATCCAATAGCACGTGAAAATGATTAGACACCATGATCAAGTTGGATTCATTCAGGAATGCAAAGGTGGTCCAACATACACAAATCAGTAAATATAATACATTGCATAAACAGATTGAAGGACAAAACTTGTACCACCATCTCAATAAACACAGAAAAAGTATTTGATAAAATTCAGTCTACCTTCATGATTAAAAACTCTCGACAAATTAGGCATAGAAGGAACATACCTAAACACAGTAAAGGCCATATGCAATAAGCCTATAACTATATGGATGGGAAAAGTTGAAAGCTTTGCCTCTAAAAACTGGAACAAGACACAGATGCTCAGTTTCAGTTTCATCACTTTTATTGAATACAATACAGAAAATACTAGCCAGTGAAATTAAACAAGGTGAAACAATAAATGGCATCTAAATTGGAATATAGGAAGTAAAAATGTTTCTATTTGAGATAATTTGATCTGATAGTGGAAAAAAACCTAAAGACTTCACACAAAAAATATCTTACAACTGATAGATAAATTCACTAACATCGCCAGATACAAAATCAATATACAAAAATTAGTAGTGTTTTCAATATACCATTAATGAACTATCTGAAGAAGAAATTAAGAAAGCAATCACCATTTACAAAAGCTAGAAAAATTAAAATATCAAGGCAAAAATTTTTCAAGAAATTCAAAACACTTCTACAATGAAAACTAAAAAATACTGTTTAAAATAATTGAAGAGGACATTAAAAAATGGAAACACATCTTATGTCTATGGAATGGAAGAAATAATATTGCTAAAATGGCAATAAAACTTAAAGCAATCTACAGACTCAATGCAATTCCCGTCAAAACACCAATGCCGAGGTGGACGGATCACGAGGTCAAGAGATCAAGAACATCCTGGCCAACATGGTGAAACCCCGTCTCTACTAAAAATACAAAAAATACAAAAAATAGCCGGGCATGGTGGCTCATGCCTGTGGTCCCAGCTACTCGGGAAGCTGAGGTGGAAGAATCTCTTGAACCCAGGAGGCAGAGGTTGCAGTGAGCCAAGATTGCGCCACTGCACTCCAGCCTGGTGACAGAGCAAGACTCCATCTCAAAAAATAAAAATAAAAATAAACCAACAATGCCATTATTCACAAAAAAAAAAGAGAAAAAAATTAAATTTTTGTGGAACCCCAGAAGATCTCAAATAGTCAAAGTTATCCTGATCAAAAAGAACAAAGAGAAATCAACTGCCTGACTTCAAAATATACTGCAAATCTATAGTAATCAAAATAGCATGGTACTGGTATAAAAGCAGACACATTGGCCAATAGAACAGAAGAGAATTCTGTTCTATTCTGAATTCAGAATAGAAAACCCAGATATAAATCTACATGTATTCAGCCAACTGATTTTAACAAAGATGTCAAAAACATTTATTGAGAAAAACATAGGTTCCTCAATAAATGTTTCTAGGAAAGCTGAATGTCTATATGCAGAAGAATGAAATTAGACCATTATCTCTCATCATAAATAAAAATAAACTCAAAATAGGTAAAAAATTAAATATAGGATGAGAAACTATGAAAATATTAGCAGAAAAACTCAAGAAATTAGGTCTGGGCAAATATTTTTATAAATAAGTTATTAAAAGCATAGGCAACAAAAGTGAAAATAGATACATGGGGTTATATCTAAGTAAAAAGCTTCTGTACAGAAAAGGAAACAATCAACAGAGTGAATCAACAATCCAAATAACAAATGGCCAATTGATCTGAATAGACATTTCTCACAAGAATCACACAAATGGCCAAAGAATATATTTTAAAATGTTTAACATCACGGAGATGTAAATCAAATCCAAAATGAGATATCATCTCACTCCAGCTATAATGGTAATTATCAAAAGGACAAAACACAACAAATAGAGAGGAAAGAGAACTGTTACACACTGCTAGTGGAAATGTCAATTACTACAGCCACTATGGAAAACTGTATAGAAGTTGCTAAAAAAACTAAAAACAGAACTACCGTATGATCCAGCAATCTTACTGCTAGGTATATATCCAAAGGAATAGAAATCAAATAGATAGCTGTACGCCAGTGTTCATTGCAGCATTATTCACAATAGCCAAGATATGAAATAAACCTAAGTGTCTATCAGAAGATGAATGAATAAATAATGTACTGTGTATTTATGCAATGGAATAAATTAATCCACAAAAAATAATGAAATTTTGTCACTTGTGGCAACATGGAAAAGCCTGGAGGACATTACATTCAATGAATTCAGACAGGCACAGAAAGATAAATACCACATGTTTTCACTTACATGTGGATGTGTAAATCTCAGAATTAGAGAACAGAGTAGTGGTTACTAGACCCTGGAACTAGTAGTAGAGAGGAAGGATAGGGAGAGGTTTGTTAATGAATGCAAAAATTGAAGCTAGATAGAAGGAAAAAGTTCTGGTGTTCTATGGCACTGTAGGATAACTATAGTTAGTAATATATCATATATTTTCAAAAGCTAGAGGAGAGAATTTTGAATGTTCCCAACATAAAAAATATGCCAATTTTTTTCAGATGACAGATATGCTAATTACCCTGATTTGATTATTATCCATTGTATACATGTATCAAAATATTCTGTACCACATAAGTATAATTATTATGTATCAATTAAAATTATAAAAAAGAAAGAAATTATAAATTTGTAGAAGGAAGAATATATTGATATGGGATCACTCTTCTGTCAGCCATAATTTCTGTATCTTAGAAAGATAATTTCATCATGCCAATGAGATAGTTTTTAGAAGCTTCAAGAAAGTGATGGCCTTTTGCAGTAAAGTATACATCAAAGAACTTTTGTAAAACAGAGTGAAAGAAGATATAAGGATGAGAGAAGTGCTACTACAGCAGATAAAAGATGTAAGCCCAGAAAATTCACTAGCTATGTTCCTTAGAATCACCTAGAGAATACCACATTTACTAAAGTGACAGAAAATATGGGATTACAGAAAACAATGAAAATAATAAGACCCCCAAATAGAGGTCAAGTAGTGGCATTTAGCCATCAAATGGAAAGCACTTGCAATTATCATAAAGAGCAACAAGGTTGGTCTCTTAGGCAGGTGTTCTTGACAAATAAGAGCTATGGAAATGATCAACAAAACACGGCATTCCTATGGTCAATGTAAATGGTTAACCAAGAGTCTTGCTCAGTCTACAAATATGGTCTACGGTCAGCCAGAAAAAAATATTGCTGAATCTATAGCTATCAATATACCTATACTCAATCAAGAGAAAGTGAGGATGAATAAACAACTTCTCCAATAAAAGTTTATAACCTCTTAACCAGCATCAAGAATAAAGCAAGTTTTTAAAACCAGAGTTCATTGACTGAAGGAAGGGCCAATTCCTCAGGAATAAAGACTCTGTGACATTACACAAAATATATGTGATAAAGATGTTACTTGACTTTTTCCAAAAGTATTTTCTATGGTTTGAAAATCTGTTCCCTCTGAAACTCATGCTGTAACTTACTCTCTAATGTAATGGTATTAATATGTGCGGCCTTTAAGTGTTGGTTGGGTCATAAGGTCTCTGCCCACATAAATGAATTAATCTATTCCTGGATTATTGGATTATTGAATTGATGGGCTATCATGGGAGTAGATTAGTTATCAGAAGAGTGGGCCTGTCATAAAAGCTAATTTTGCTTTTAGTCCGCCTCCTTGCCATTAGATACTCTGTGCCACCTTGGAACTAACTCTACAAAGTGTCTTCACCAGCAATTAGGCTCACACCACATGTGGTCCTTTGGCCCTGAACTTCCCAGTCTCCAGAACTGTAAGAAATATATTTCTTTTCTTTATAAATTATCCATCTCTGGTATTCAGTTATACTAACAGAAAATATTGTATGACAGAAAGTCAGTACCAGGAGTGGGGGCATAATAAAGAATACCTGAAAACATGAACACATCTTTGGGACTGGATAATGGGCAGAGGCTGGAAGAATTTGAAGAAGGCTAGAAAAGGCCCAGAAAGCTGTAAATTGAGCATTAAGGGTGATTCTGGTGATGATTTAGAAGACAAGAAAAGTAGGGAAAGTCTGGAACTTCTCAGAGATTACTTAAGCAATCATGACCAGAATGCTGATAGAAAGGTGGACAGTAAAAACATTCTGACAAGGTCTCAAATGGAAATGAAGAATAACATACCCGAGTCTGGAATAAAGGTCATCCTTGATATAAAGTAGCAAATAACTTGGTTGCATTGTATTAATACCATAGGGTTTTGTGGAAGGCCAAACTTGAGAATATTAATCTAGAATATCTGCTAAAAGAAATTTTTATGCAGCAAAGAGGCTGTGTGGTTACTTTTGGCTGATCATAGTGAGCTTTGGGAACAAAACAAAAATGATTTAAAGACAGAATTTATAATTAAAAGGGAAGTAGAATGTAAACATTTGTAAAATTTACAGGCTGGCCATATAAAAAAAGTCCTGTTTGGATGTGGCCAAGCAACCAGTTACTAAACAGATTAGCACGAGCAGAAGGGAGCCAGAGATTATTCATCGGAACAATGGGAAATTTCAAAGGCATTTTAGAGCTCTTCAAAGCTTCCTCACCCATCACAGACCCAGAGAACTAGGAAGGCAGAATGGATTTGTGGAAGACACCCAGGCATCCTTCACAGGCTTGCTGCCTAGAGCTGCTTTGGGGCTCTGCTCAAAACTTTGGCAGCACCAAGTTTTGGCTCAAGTGGGCTCAGATGTAGCTTGGGAAGTGGCTCTAGAATTAATCACTGGTGCTGTAAACATGTTGCTAATTCTAGAGGTGTACAATATCCAAGAAGTGTGGAAACATGGCAGCTTCCACTGAGGTTTCAAAGGATGCATTGGACCACTTAGAGGCCCAGACAGAAATTTACTATAAGGGCAGAGCCACCACAAAGAACCTCCACTTGAGCAATGAGCGTAAGTGTGGGTTACAGTTGCATCAGAATGTCCTTACTAGGGTAATGCCTAATGTAGTCATGGAAGTGGGCGCACCACCAATACTCCAGAACTGCAGAGCCACCAGCTTATGACACTAGCCAGAGAGAGCTGAAATGTGGGCCAAGTCCAGAAAAGCCATAGGAGAGAGGTTGCCTGAGATTTTGGGTGCCCAATCCTGCACCAGTGTGTCAGGAGGCAGCACGTGCAGTAAGAGATTATTTTGGAGTCTAAATATCATTTTCCCAATTGGGTTTTGGACTTACTTGGGAACAGTTACTCTTCTTGTTTCTTGTTTCTCCCTTTTGGAATGGAAATGTCTGTGTTGTGCCTGTCCTATCATTTGTATTTATAAGCAGGTAACTTGTTCTCATAGGCTCACAGATGGAAGGAATTTGTCTTGAGGTGAATTGTGCCTTGAGTCTCACCCATATCTGATTAAGATGAGACTTGTGGCCAGGCACTGTCACTCACATCTCCAGTCAAGACTTTGAGAGGCCAAAGAGAGTGGATTGCTTGAGCCCAGGAATTCAAGACCAGCATGGGTAACAAGGCAAAATACTGTCTCTACAAAAAAATTCAAAAACTTTTAGCCAGACCTGGAGTCACATGCCAGTAGCCCCAGATAGTTAGGAGGCTGGGGCAGGAGGATCACTTGAGCCCAGGAAGGAGAGGTTGCAGTGAGCTGAGATCATGCCA
This sequence comes from Cacajao melanocephalus, assembly GCA_963573385.1. Taxonomy (NCBI): domain Eukaryota; kingdom Metazoa; phylum Chordata; class Mammalia; order Primates; family Pitheciidae; genus Cacajao; species Cacajao melanocephalus. Next base: position 23,517 of record CAUYLG010059696.1, read on the forward strand.
TTGTACTCCAGCCTGGGTGACAAAGGAAGACTGTCTCAAAACAAACAAACAAACAACAAAAAAAAAGGTGAGACTTGGACTTTTAAATTGATGTTGGAACAATTTAAGACTTTAAGTTTATTGAGATGGAATGAATGTATTTTACATGTGAGAAAGACATAAATTTTGGAGGCCAGGGGTGAAATTTCATCATTTGAATGTGTTCTCCAGACGTTCATGTGTTGAAAACTTGGTCTTCAGTGCAGCAGTGTTGAGAGGAGGATCTTTTGGAGGTGACTGGATCATGAGGGCGCTGACTTCATCAATGGATTAATCCATTCATGAATTAACGTGTTAATGGATCAATGAGTTGTCAAGGGAGTAGGCTAGTTCTCATGAGAGTGGGTCTGTTACAAAATGCCAATTTGACTGTCTCTCATGAGCTCTGTTGCCATATAATGCCCTGTGCCACTTCAGGTCTCTGCAGAGAGTCTTCATCAGTGACAAGGCCCTCACCAAATGTAGTTTTTCAGCCTTGGGTTTCTCAGCCCCTAGAAATGTAAGAAGTAGATATATTTTTCTTTATAAATTACCCAGTTTCAGCAACAGAAAACAGAGTAAGACAGGAACTATGGCCAATTACTTTAGTAATTGTACACTGAAGAAAAAAAAGACCAAGTATTTTGAGGAAAGCTGGACACAAGAAATAATCATGGACCCTCTGTTAATAGCAAAGATCTTTGGGGCCTTGCCATAAATGAATTCCTGGCCAAATCAAGTTCCAATGAATCAATTGAGTTATTGGTTATTTCCCTGGTACACAAATGTATAATTTCTTACTAAGAAAAACCCCAAGGTAGTCCTTGGCATCTGGGGTTGGAAATATTGCACTAACTAATGTAAGAAAAGTTGAATCCATTAAACTATAACCTTCCAGAAAAGACAATAAATAGAAAACAATGAATACTGAATTCTGAGAGAGCAGTGGGTAAGAAGGTTATATAGTTTGAATATGTGTCTCCGCCAAAATCTCATATTTAATTGTAATCCACAATGTTGAAGGTGGGGCCTGGTGGGAGATGATTGAATCATGGGAGTGGATCCTTCATGATGGTTTAGCATCATATATTTGATGCTATTCTCATAGTAAAGTTCTTATGCGATCTTGTTTTTATAAAGTATCTAGCACCTCTCCCTTCTCTCTTCTTTTCTGCTCCGCTCATGTAAAATGTGCCTGCTTCTCCTTTACCTTCCACCATGATTGAAAGTTTCTTACGGCTTCCCCAGAAGCTGAGCAGATAGTCAGCATCATGCTTCCTGAATAGCCTGCAGAACCATGAGCCAATTAAAACTCTTTTCTTATCAATTATCCAGTCTCAGACATTTCTTCGTAGCACTGTGAGAATGGAATAATGCAGAAGGAAAGTCATTATTTCCATCCTTAAAGACCCAAAGGATGCAGGTTAATTGCCCCACCAATCCTGTTTAATTTAACAGTCTAGACTTCATCAGATAGATTCTGGTAGATATCAGTACCCTACAACAAATTCAACCAAGAATGGTTTCAATTGCAGCTGCTGTGTCAAAGCGGATTGGTTGGGGTTCAAGTAGATGGTATATTTTTTTATCTGGAAAATGGATAATTTTCCATTCCACTGCCCAGAAAAACAGTCATAATGGAAAACCTTCCAAATCAACAGAGCTTTGATGATATATCTGGTCATCTGCTTAATGAGAAAAAGATAGGGGCTTCTGGTAATAATATATTCAAGCTCACAGACATGGTGAATAAATTGGTTTTTGATCAGAGACCTAGAAAAATATTAGAAGATCAAGGACAAGGAGAAGTCTGTTTAATCCCAGTGCTACCATTACATAGCACTAGGATATTGAGCATGAAATATGAAGATTTTTGTATTGCACATTAACAACCAATGCAAGATAATTCACATGGAAGTGGCAATAAACAACCAAGTAGACAGAATGACTTGGCCAGTTGACATCTGCCAGCTTCTATCTTTGGCACAATGGGTAAATGAATAGAGTAGCATAGTGATAAAGAAGGAGGATATGCATACATTCAGAAGCCTAGGTTCCTACTTTCTAAGGCTAATCTCGCTACTGCCATTGTCAAATGTCCAATACGCCAGTAATAGAGAACATCCCAAATTCCCTGAACTGGTACCATCCTCTGAGAGAAAAACTAGCATTTGGTAGAAAGTTGATTATATTGGACCACTTCTACCCTGGAAGAAGTAGTGATCCATCTTGACTAAAATCAGCATCTATTCTGGATAAGATTTTACTTTCCTGCCTCAAGATCTCAGGGCTTTAAAAGGATTTGCTCTATTGACAAGGAATTCCTGAATAGCATCACATCAAACAGAGAGTCAGACTTTATAGCACAAAAGGTATAATAGTGGGCATACAGTAGTGGTTCAGTAACATACTATACAACCCCAAAACTGCTGCTCCTAATAGCATGGTGGTGTTTCGACAATGCACCTAACCTACTAATTTGGAGATAATTCCCTGTGAGCATGAGGAGCATGCTCCAGGTTGTTGTGTATAGTCTCAATCAATTGTCATTATCAGTGATGTGTCACTGATAGGTAGTATATATGGTACTTGTAACCAAGTGGTGAGTACATGTGATCCTGCCTACCCTTACTCCCAGTGGCCTGCTTGAGGAATTTGTCCTTCTAGTTTTTGCAATTATTGGCTCTGTGGCTTCAGACATCTTGGTTCCTGGTGAAGATATGCTGCCATCAGGTAAAAATCAAGAATTTCATTAAACTTTAAGCTATTGATGCTATCATATATTTAAGGCTCCAAGAGATCTTCAGGCAAGGAAAGGAATCACTGTCCTGGCAGAAACAATTGCCCCTAATCATCAGGTGGAGTTAGGGTCACTGTTACCCAATGGGGGCAGGTGATCAACTGGGGCATTGCTTGGTAATTCCTCTGCTCAATTTTGATGGTAAATAAATAATGTAGCAGATAATGAGCATATTGTCCAGGGTCTTAGTCTACCCAATAATGAAAGCCTTGCTCACTCCACTAGGGTGATCATTTAAACTAAAATTGATCCATTTACAATAGAAATTTAGAATGGGCAGTATTACCAGCTGGTATTGGGAGTTCTAGTTTTTCTCACTGATTTTTCCTCTGCTATTTTCTCAGGGAAAAAGGACCAACCAGAACTGTGGAGGAACAGTTCTCAAATGAATTCAACTTAATAAATGTCCACATCTCTCCAAAAGGATGTTCCCAAAAAACTTGTGTTCCCAATTACAAGAATTGTTGCCTTCTAGTGGCTTGTAGTTAAGTCTTTCTCCAGGAATTGCTTTAGGTGGGGAGGTTCCTCACCCAAAGTAACTACCTCTCTCTGAAAGCAAATTGCCTATGATAACTAATGTGTGAGAGGGTACAGAGGACCAGTTGCCTTCTGTCAATTTAAAATAACTATGAAGAGCCATTCCAGCTCCAGAACTCCCTGTCAAATGGCTGAAGTTACTGTCACATCACAGTTCAACATCCTTCTCTGCCCAACTCTGCTTCTTCCACTCTGCATAGGTGTCATTACCAAGAGCAATCCCCAGTGAAACACCTGTATGTAAATATCCATCTCAGTGTCTATTTCTTAGGGAACCCATCTCGTTGTATTATTATATCTTAATTTCTTTAGCATATATTAAAACTACTAAGCAGAATTTCCCTGATGTCAACCTGTCTCTCACCTCCCAATGCCCCACTTTCAAAAGTGCAAGTCTTCCCCTGGGTGCTGCTGCTTGGAGTTACCCCAGGCCTTTATGCCATGCTTTCTTCCTAAGGCTCTCAAGTAGTGAGGTAATTCCCCATTGTTTTTAACTACATGTAAAAAGCTGCTGCTAGCTTATCATTTTTCCTGGTTGTGAATATTCATGAAATCTCTATTAAGTGATGGCTCAAACTTAGCAGACTCAAGTGTATTCATTGTTTTTATTTTCTCTGATCTGAAGTCCGTTTGAGTGGTTTACTCCAGATCTTCCCTTTTGGGTACTCTATATTTTAACAATTCTCAAGTTTTTGTTTTTTACCCAAGCTTCCATATTTTTACTTAAAAAAAATTGCTGCTCAATTTTGACTTTGTGCAAGAAAAGCAGCTCAGTGGTTTAAACCCTCTGAGAATGCTTCAAACATAGGTTTTTAGAAAGCCATGTGAAATTCATTCAAATATTCATTGTTCCTTTACTAGCGAGATCCCACATTGACTAACTAAAATATTTAAAAATGCTTCTGTTACCTCAATTAAAATCAATCAAATATTTTTCTCAGATCGTACTTTTGAGTAAATATATATTTTCAAGATATGACAGCAAAAAAATCAAAGAATAATGGATAGGTGAAAATAGAACTGTAAATCAAGCAAGAGAGTTCATAAAAAAATGCTTACTAATAACCTTCTATTTATAGCAGTACTGTGCTAGACACTGAAAGTGATGCAAAAAGTATATTTTGTAGCAGTTTAGTAAACTACTTAGTAACTACATAGAAAGGCAGAAGATAGCGCATAAAATGGCAATAAATATAAGAATTCAATAAAATCCAAGTAGAAGTAGATAAAACTATATGAATGCAAGAAGAGAGTTACCAGTTAAAGAGACAGAATTTGTACTTGTAAAGAAAAGAGTACTAGAGTCATGGAAATCAAATACTCAGATTTTCAAGAGGGAAAAAGATAAGGAGTGTACATTTAGGACAAATACAATTACTTCCTGCCCCTTAAGCCAAATACGGTTACTTCCTACTCCGTCTTGCTACCATGCTGAAGGAAGCAAAATTGGGCAGACACTCTGTTCGCAGCCATTTACCATTCAGCGTATCTGAGCTGCCCAAGTACTCATATTTTCTAAGAATTTTAGCCAAGTTTGGTTTTGGTTTGAATTCTTCCTTGAGATGAATTTCAAACCATAGAAAAAGCACAGAGTTTTTGGCTTACCAGTAAGACAACCTGGGTTATACTTTGTGGGACTCTGGGTTCTCTAGCCACGCTCAGCACAAAGGCTTTTGGCAGACACAGGCCCATTTCAAAAACCATGCTAATGGCTATCATGGCAGGGGAAACCCTTCCTTAGACCAATATTACTGTTTTCAATTATGTAGGTCTTGCTATGATTTATTTAGTTCTAGACATCCCATCCTGGAAAGATTGACTCACACTTTCATGAACAATATCATGTAGAGCAAACAGGCAGCTAAAAATTGCAGAATATTTTATGGAGCAGAAAAATAAAATTATTCTGAAAAAGCATATCAAAACTATACTTAATTATGTCATTTGATATTTTAAAAATAGTAAAATAAATACAAGGTTATAAGACTTTATTAGTTGAGCCATTAAAACTCTCATTTCTATAACAGTAGCTTTACATTCATTTGGTGTTTATAATAATAGCTGTCATTTATTCAGTACCTACCAAATTTTAAATGCTTTCCATATTGATTTTCACTTTGTCCTTAATTTTATGACTAAATATTGCTCATATTTTCTTGGTAAGGAGTTGAAGGCATAAAAATATTATGTTACTTTTCTAAGGTCACAAAGTAAGTTTTGGAGCCATTTAATAAGTATCATGGATTATATTACTGACGGCCAACTTTTTGTTTCCCTCCTCGTACTGTTTTACTTTGTATCCTTTTTCTGCTGAACTCAGGAGTACGCATGTGACTTACTCTGGACAACAAAATGACATGTCTTCACCGCTGAGCAGAAGTGATATGTGAAGCTGCCAAGCAGAACTGCTGAGTCAGCATGTGGCTTGCCATGCTTCTCTTTACCACAAGCTCAGTAATGCTGCAGTTAGGGACAGCTTTTTTCACTTGGTGTAGAGCTTACTTGGAAGAGAACAGCAATAACTCAGAATGAATTTGTAGTGTGAGTGAGAAATAAACTTCATTGTTAGCCTCTGGTATATAGAGGTGATTTGTTGACACAGGGTATCCTTGTCTGATCTGGCCTGGAGTAGTTTCCTCAACAGAATCAACCGGCAGAAGTCACTGTGACCTAAATTAAAAGGCCTTTCCATGACCCTTATATTAATTCCTCCTGAGTTGTTCAAGTACTAAAATCTGATATCCCCAACAATTAAAATCTTCTTGAGGGTAGATATAATGTGTTAAGTTTATAGTTTCATATTTCCCTGCACAAATAAAATTGATCTACTCAAAATATTTATGCGGCATCAGCTGTGAATAAGTAAAATTTTATTCATTTACTTTTAGCAGCTTTACTTCTTTCATTTTTAATCTATGACCACACAATGGTATATAAATGTCTTTTTCTCTATACAGCTGTAAGCATATTAAGTACCATATCTATTTATTTAACTCCCCAAGGTGCTTTCATTTTCCCTTGGAAGACAGTGAACTACACTTGAATTGAAATAGACAGAATCTTTGGAACAGTATTGTAAAATATCATTTTGTAATGTTTTGCAACTTTAAAAAAATCTAATATATCTATTGCTTTCTTATAAAATTAATGCCTACTCAATTCTTGTTTGATTATCACCACTTCTATATTTCTGAGTCTATGATTCTCTTCTAGGTTTTAGACTAAACAGGTTTTTCTTCTAGTGGTAGGCCTAAAGAAAATGGGTATTTCTCCAGTTAATTTTCTTATTCTTGTAGCTATATTTTAAAAAATATCTCAAGTTCTATGTTAATAAAAAACTTTAATCAGTAAACACTTATCTCTCAAGTAGCTAGTAATATATTTATAATAAACTTTTAGAAATTTCAGAACAATTTTAGATTTACAGAAAAATCACAAAGATTATACAGAGATACCATCACTCATACTGATGCATTATCATTATTGACAAAAGTCTGTAATGTATTCAGATTTCCTTAATTTTGCCTAATTTCTTTATACTATTCCAGGATTCCATCAGCATGCCATATTCCATTTAGTAATCATGTCTTCTTAGGATCCTCTTTGCTGTCACAGTTTCTCAGACTAACCTAGATTTTGATGGCTTTGACAATTATCAGCAGTACTAGTCAGCTCTTTTGCAGAATGTTCTTCTGTTGGGATGTGTCTGATAATGTTTTTTCTTATCATTAGACTGAATTTATGGGTATTGGAGAGGAAGTCTTCAGAAGTAAAGTGCCATTTCATCATATCATATTAAGAGCATATACCATCACTATGATTGATAGTTTATCAGGCTTCTCCACTGCAAAGTTAATTTTTTCTCCCCTTAGCATTGTACTCTTTCCACATTGTATTGTCCTGTCTATACATAGTCTATACTTAAGGAGTTATGAGTCGTGCTTCACCTCCTTGATGGCAAATCACATAAATTATTTGGAATTCTTCTCTATGGAGATGTACCTTTTCTCCTCAATTTATTCAACCATTTCTTTATATCGATATGAACTCATGGACTATTATTTTAAAATTTGGGTTATAAACCAATGCTACCGTTTTTTTTGTTCAGATTGTTCCATCTTTAGACAATGGAAGGTCTCTCGGTTGACTCCTGTGTTTCTCTGACATATATCCATCATTGTATCATTTCTTCTGTTTCTTTTTCTTTAAGAAATCTGTTATTTTCAGATGCTATGTAATACTCCAAACTCATCTCATATTTTTTCTTCCCCAGAAACAGCCTATTTTCCAAAGAACAGATTTGTTTCTTTTTTTCCACTACCACAAGTCAGAGTTCCTGTTGCTCCACATCCTCACCAGCAATTTTCAGCCTCTTGAATTTCATCAAAATATTATTATACAACATGGACATTTAATTAAGAAAAGACTAACATAATTAAGAATAGCCAATGTCCTAGCATTTTATATTTTTTCTTCTGAGATTTGTTAATCTAAGTAAGTTGTCTCAAAGTTAATTTCAGGACATTTTAACATTCATTACTATGATAAACTCAACACATCATTAAGTTATCACTGTACTTGAATGTAATTTTTACTACAAAAAGAAGTGACAATCAAAGTTACAACTAGCAAAGGAATATTCGTTAGCATACAGTATTTATAGGTTTTTAAAAAATTTAACACAGAATGTAATCCACAGTCCATCAAATGATCAACACAATACCATTCACATGTGGCTAAACTTTAAATCTCAGTAGAGAAATCTTCTGTTCATTAAATTTAATAATAATAGTGCAATGTATTTTACAATTATTTAGAATTTACAGAACATTTTTACTCATTCATCATTAATATTGACAATAATTTTGATATTAATAATTTTTTAATTTTTAAATAAATATTTTTCCTATATTCTTTGCCTAAACAAATGTTACTTTCTATTTCTTAGCATGAGAATTTTAAAAACAATTTGATTTTCTTATTTTCATTTGTCAAAATTGTTTGATTATCTATAACGTAATGTGGAATATTAGAGAAACAGAACAATTTGTTTCCATAGGAAAATGTCTACACATTGTGGATTTCAGGATATTCACCTGAAATACTGTTTATGCTGCACTTTTGCATCTGTCGGCATGAAAATCATGATATGGGTAATCAGAAATTTCTGTTAAATAATTCACACCATTTTATGTACATTATGAAAACCTCAAGGGGGAGGAGAATAGTAAATCCCTTCATCGTAGGACAAACAGATAATTTCTGCTCTACAAAGTTAACTCAGTGAAAGATAATGCATAAAGCTTCCTGGCATTAATAACCCATATATAGAACCAAATTAGTAGGTCATCAAAAAGAGCATCCATAAATAAGTAAAATAATTTTTTAAAAGTATCATGTATAGAAAATCAGCATTGTGTAGCATTAAGAATATATATATATATATATATATATATATATATGTGTGTGTGTATGTATGTAAAGGGGAAAATCATTTTAAAATTTGTCTTTATAAAGTCAATACAAAAATATGTTTTATAAAAACATATATATATATATATATACACACACACACACATACACACACACAAACACAAGGAAAGAAAAAAAGTACATGGAAACTAAAAAAAGTTACATGTAAAGAACTCATTACAAATTAGTGAAAACATAAAACACTTTTTGTTCTTTAGGAAAAATACTTTGTTAAACATACCAATACTGGATTTATAACATTTAACATAGTTAAGAAGTAGTATTAATATAGTAATATTTCTCAACCAAAGATTGTATGTCAACTTAAAATGTACTTTAGTTTTTGTTTGTCTTATATTTGAAGTTCAGACAAAAGCTCAAAAGATAGTGGGTCTATCTGACTTTTATCCTGAATCTGTCTACAGTATTGCTATAAATATTAAATAGAAACTTTAAAAATCACACTTTTGTATATTCATAATTGCCTTGGCTCTAGGTCATATTAATTCACAATTATTATGAAGTATCAAAAAAGTTAAGACTAACTTATGAAAATGCCTGGACAGTTATGTAGTATGCAATGAGAAAAATGTTTCTGTATTGTGACCTATATATGCTGACATATATTCTACACAAAGAAAGATTTTCATATTTTATGAGCAAAATTCATTTAGGTGGAATAGATACATTTGTCTGCAAACCCCAGCTTGATTACGTATTTAACTGATGGTGCTTGTAACTGTCTTTCATTTGAGTGCTTGTAACTGTCTTTCATTTGAGTCCCTGTATCTAAGAAAAATGTAATTATGAAATGCTGTTTAAACTGTCTACTTTAAAACCACATTACTGTAGTTTGATAATAACCCTTCTATATTATGCTGATCTGTAACTTTTAAAGCCATATTTTTAACCCAAGTAGTTGGCATCATTTCTATAGCAATGAATTTCTTCTGGGAAGTCTGACTGCCATGATTAGTGGTTTGACTCCGGTATTTCCAACTTACTGCACTAAGTTCCCACTGATGTACTTGTGGTTTCACATATACCAAAGAATATTCTATGATGAGTGCAGGGTGAAAAAGATTGTTCATCTGACAATAATCTTTCTGGCCACATAGACATACCACAGTCTTTATCAGTAATCTTAAATTTTGGCAGTCATAGATAAACACTATTCTTGCCAATATATATTCATTATTTATACAATATTCCTTTGATGATTTTGTCTTTAGGAATTGAAATTTTTAAAGAATGTGTGCCTAAATTGTTTTCAAAACGAATATTCCAAGCTCTTTTAATATTTGGCTTAGAGAAAATTCAAAAATCACATTTCTAGAAACTTCAGTTCTGTGCATATACTTATGGAGAGAGAGAGATTTCTCACTGGAAAGGGAGCATAGGTCCAGAAGAGAAGTAAGCCGGGTGCAGACATTTCAATTGCCCCTTCAGAATATGTGCAGTTGAAGGACTTAAAAGGATTAGTAAAGGACAATTACTTGTTTTTTCTTCCACTGTATACCCACTCAGGAGCATAGACGCCAGTTGGCACAAAAGGATCTCATCAGAGAAGTCTTTTAACATAAAGCATCTGTCTTAAGTATTAAATATGTGACGTCAGTTTTCCTCTTGAATACCATCACAGCTGACCTTTTGAAACAGAACTGAAGTTTCTCTCTGCTTTAAATTGTTCATTTTCATGAACAATAATGAATTAATGCATTTATTTTAATCTCGGTTGGCCTTTCTTAAGAGCAAGCACATTCCAAAATAACTCTCTCGTTCCTTAAATCCTAGTTACATTGTTTCATTTTACTACTCAAAATGAATTCATTATTATAATTTTACTGCTAATTCTTAAAGAAAAAGATCATTGGTATTTGATGCAAGTTATATATATGAAATAAAAATACTATTGAATGGACTGATAAAAATCAAAATGATGAAACACAGTTTTTTATTTATTGTTCCATTTATTTTGTTTTGTTTGTTGTTAGACAATTTTCATGCATAGCATTTTTGAACATTTTTGTCCAATTTTCCTTTGATTTTCAAACTTTTAGTTGGGGAACAGTGCGGGAAACAATCTGGTTTTGATGGAATCCCAAATTTTTGTGAGTGTGTGTGTGTTCTAAATAAACTCAACTAGGTCATATGACTCATGTGCTTTCCATGGTCTCATTGACTTTATTTTCTGTCTAGAAACTATTTAATTAATCTTATTTAATCAGATGGATATTCTTTATTGCTTCTTTACCAAAACAAAGTTGAACTGTTTGTTAAGAAGAAAGTACTGTCTTATGTGTCTTTCTTTCTATAAATTATTTTCTAAAGAGTTGTAGAGTTTTGATCAATTTGCATAACATAATAAATACTTGAGCCGTTTGTGGTTTTCAGGGCCAGCTGTTTCCTCTAGCTTCAGCTCTATGATTAAGGATTAAGGAAGGGATGCAAAATGATGAGAAAGGCACAGGGCAATTGCTGCCTTTGGAATATTTAATGGCATGCTGAGAATGTTTTATATTCTCTGCATTTCCCTTCTTTTTAGTTAAAACAAACAAGAAAAACTTTGCCAAAAAAAGCCATTCAAAGAGTATAACTCAACATTTCAAAGGCAAGTTTTATTTGAATCTATTTCAAGAAAGTATTCTAATATTCATATTCACAAACATTACAAAACCTAAACACATACAGGCAGCCTCCTGCAAAACTCAAGTATAGAACAAATTCTCTGTGAATGTAAACATTTCTATCCATGTGAGTACATGTAAGAATACTTGTGTTTTGATATTTCAATGTAGTATTATGTTATGTGTTTCAGTATTTTTTTTTTTTGGCTGGAATTTTCAAGGTTTAATATTCACTTGGAAAGAGGGAGAGCCTTGGAATTCTTTTGAGACATGCCTTATTCATCATGAAGTCATCCTGAAAATGTGGCAGCCACTAATACTTTTGTAGAGAAACATAGGCTCCATTTTACAAGTGTAAATATCTGCTGAGGTCTGTCTTTAAACGTGTACCTAAGAGTAGGAAAGGTTGAGAAAGGAGAGAATCATGCTTTTTCCCTGCATTTAACTTTGATTGTCATGAAGGGAAATATTTTATGTAAAACTTTCTACAATACGGAGATTCAAAGGCTGGAACAGTTTTGTGATTGTTCTTGTCCCTTTTTACAGGGCTATTACGATCTCTAATTCTGAGCGGGGTACATTATTTACTTAGAAGCCATTGATTCAATATTTATTTACAACTAGTAGGCAAGTTAAAGAATGTAAAATACACGATTCTTCTGGTAAATTTTTTAAATCTTAGGTTTATTTGGGGGAAATTTCTTCCTTTCTTTATGCCAAGAATGGCTAATATTTGTGAATGTCAAGTGACATAAAACCCCGTTGCATGTATTTCCCAATGTCAAAGAAGGTTGAAATAATGCTGTAAGCAAAGCTGTAACATCAAAGCACAGAGTGTTAACAATTTAGTTCAACAGTTCCCTGTAGATCAGACTTTGTTCATCATAAGTAATCTTTTTAGAAGTTACTTAAAAATTCAAGAACTGTATGGCTTTGAAATTTACAAACTCAAGTGATTCCAAGGAAGGAATATTTGTTTTTCGAATTGCCATTGGTGGCTGGAAGTAATGAAACAGTCACCAGCTTATTTTTAGCTATTTTTCTGTTTAATTCCTTTTATGTAGAAAAGACAAAAACTGCAGGCATTATGAGGGAACTAGGGGAGATTAAAGAGAAATCACTGTAGAAACAACTTTTCAGATAACTGCATGGTTCTAAACACTTCCTGGGCCTAAAATGGTCCAACTTGTCTGAAAAATGAAGAGGTCAAATATGTGTGTATAGCCACTTTGCCAAGTGTGGATAAGTTGATATCTATGAAGATTTATGAATATCCCCTCATTACCTGTCTCCTCCATTCCCTGTACTGTCTAGCCTGACTCATTTATTTTTCTTTAATTAAAGCAGCAACTAAGAATAAGATACGTAAAGAATTAAAGTGTGTGTGTGTGTGTGTGTGTGTGTGTGTGAGAGAGAGAGAGAGAGTTAAATTAGTATTTAAAGAAAACGTACAAAAATCTATCTGTATATACTTCTGACACACAATTGCCTATTTATCTTATACTGATAGTAAAAACTGATTTTGAAAAGTATATATTTAAAAAAAAACAGACACAAAACAGGAAAATAATGACAATTTTAAATGGTTCCTAGAATTATATGATCTTTTTCAAGCATAATATTCTTTTATTTTTTTCCTTTCAAAACATAGCCAAGAAACAAACATCTATCTTTGCTTTCTTTGCAGGAAAGAACCAGTGTCTGGATGAGTTCCAGGCCATCCAGACAGCTATTTCAACTGGAACAAGTGACCTTTGGAACAGACTGGAACATAATAGCCTAGCCAGACAGAGGGGAAGGAGTAGGCAATTGGGAAGGACCCCAACATATTCTTCTGAAAGCTCATTTGAAATAAGAGGACAATAAAAAGTTAAGGGCAGAAAAATGAATTTAAAAATACTTCAAACCAGTAAAAACTGTGACTACAATATGGGATTCAAGAAAAGTTACAGTTTGAGTTTTTAGCTGTCATTTTTTAAATATACTTGCTTACTATATATACTTCTCCAACCCCTTCAGCACAGGCCCTGTCCCTTAATTACATAACACTCATGTTTGAGTCTTCATAGCCTCTTTGACACTCAGTAACCATTATTTTGTTTTTCCTCTATCAGTTGGGCCAGACTTCCTTAGTCTATGATTCTATGGTGATTGTCAGACAAACTTCAATAATTACCAAGAGCTTTATTGAGCAAATTATTGCGACAATAGAATTTAAAATATAATAAAGATATTATTGGAAATGCAATAGTGGTTATCTTCTCTCAACATTTATTTGAAGGCATGTTGTTCTTTTCCAAGAGAACATAAAAACTATAAGTTCAGATAATTAGCAAGAGGCATCAAAATAAATATTCAATCTTTTAATGAATGCTGTGGACAAAGTGTTGTACTTGGTACCAAAGAGGAAGGATGTGAAGGCAATCCTTCCTTCGAAATGGTTGAAAAATACATAGCAAAGTTTTAAAAAATGCTTTATTAAAAATACAAAAGGAAATATATTTCTTAGACCATGTGTTCTTGATTTTTACAAAACACATTAATTATCATAAGTTGATTATGTCCAAGGTACTGAGAAAAGATTATGAGATTTCAGAGTGTTCTTTGATAGACAGCTTTGCTATTCCAGTGAATACTGGAAAACGCTTTTAAGAAGACAACTTCCATAGCTTCTAGTCAGGTCTTCTTTAATGGAAACATAAACTTTTAAAAGTCTTAATGAATATTCTAAGGTGTCTATAGAATCACTTGAAGACTAGAAGACTTGGTTCAATGAATTTTGTCTGTAGATATGAATGAATGCCAAAAATGTAGCTAAGGTAAAGAAACTAAATTGTTACAAAATTTGTGTTACATAGTCTTGGTGGTATTATTAACTGACAAAAAACACAATGTTAATGATACAGAAATAAGGAATTTGGTTATTTCAATTTATCATGTAATGTCAGAAAAATGAGACGTGCACCTTTAAACTCAGCTCCTTCTTAAGCATGCCATCTTTTGTGCATTATTTAACTATGATTTTGGAAGTACTACAATATTGATTAGAAGCTAAGAAGTAAAGCAGAAAAAAATGAATCCAGAGAAAGACAATGCTATCTGCTACTTAAATAATACTCATATTTCTCAGATTATATTTTGAAAGCAAGAAAATAGACCATAAATGATTTTAGGAGATGGTGTTCTTGCTAGATTAAGAAAATCCCTCTTGGAATCCTAGAGAAATTATGCTTTGCGGGAGGGGGTTTCATTAGTGGATTATCATGGACCTTAACAACAAAAGGTCAAAACATGAAATAAATATACAAGAATTAAGGTTTGTGTCAAATTTGTGAGATGGACATTAGAGGGGGGAGATCTTAAATATTTATCTAAATTCATATAGGAAGAAGACACTTTCTGCAGGGGTCCAAGGGCAATTCCAATCATGACTGTCAAATTAATGAGGTCCCTATAAAGGGTGTAGTTTAGGTGGAGTCTGAAATTCAGTTGTCAAAATTGAATCCAAGATTCTTCAAGTAATTTAACAGAGGAGGAAGCCCAAAATCATGAGTAAATATTGAATTTGGAAGTATATGTGGAAACACTGGAATAGAAAAACATTAACAGCCAGTTTTTTCAGGGTTATGCTAAGTAACATAAAAATGAATAAAAAATATCACTATTTAGACATGCAACATATTATCTATCAGATATCCTACTGAAAATACATTCCCATAATATTATTAAAATTTTTTAGAAAAGTCCAAATCCAAAATAAAAGAACAAAAAGAGATGAAAATCTTTTTGCCATTGGCCTGTCCTGATAAACTTCACACTGGCTGTCTGATATCTGACATCAGCTAGTACAAGGTACCCAGACCTAAACACACTTAAATATAAATGTTCCCAGGGAAGTTTTTGGTTCACACAGTGCTGTAATACATATTGGCTTTTATTTATTAATTTACATGCTTCCCATACTTTTCCTTTATGACAATAAACTGACTAAAATCAGGAATCCTGTCAATTTAATGATACCTTTAACATAACTGTTAGCAAACTTACTAGATGTTTTCTTACCCACAAAGTACATGTTATTCACATAAAGTGAGTAACAAATGAATTTTATTGAATGAATTGGTGAATTGTTCCTTGGTGTTCAAAGGCTGTGCATGTGAGTCCCCTGTCCCCAAAATACTTAACATCATGTTTTAAATTGATTCAAAACTTCTTCATGATTGCATTCTTAGTCATAACACACATTCTATTATCAAGTCCACCTTTATAAAACTATCAGCCAAGACACCTTTTATATTACTGCTAAGTTAAAAAAAAAAGCCTCCAGTTATGAAATTGATATTCACATAATACAGTTTTTGCACCAGATGCTTCTGGTAAAAGGAAGCAAATCATGACCTCTCTCACCAGCAGGATCAGTCCACTGTTTTCACAACTGAATGATATTTGCTCATAAAGTTAAAATGTGTGTGGGCTGCAAGAAATGAAGTTAGAGGTAAAGCTCTTTATTTCTTCTTTGCCTTTCTCTCTCACTTCTTTTCTTTTAGCTCCATTTATGATCAAGAAAATCTGTTACATAATTAGCTTCAGAATGTGTCTATATTAATTAGAGATTGTTTAACAAATGAATTATGCAATTTAATTTATCTAAAATCATTTATTTTCAGGAAAACCAAACATATCATTGAGTTTACATAGAAATACAATTTTCAACCAGATCTTCATAAAAACGCACTGGAGAAATAATGACCGATTATATACTATTTAATCATGCCAGTAGCAGAGTTGATTACCCTTAAAAATTGGTAAAGTAACATATCTTAAGTGTGCAAATACCATCTTAGTACTCTATTGTGTTACCATTGATAATAAATGGCCACTAAATATATACCCATTACGTAAAGCTTTTTAAAGTACAATAAAAATACAAATTCTATCTGTTAAAAAAAGCCACTTATAAGGCTTCTAAACATCCTCATACAAATTCCAAAATACTATCTGACAAACAAAATTATAAAGACTCTTCCTTAAGAAACATATATTTCCCTCTAATTAAGGTACAACTTAGCAGATGAAAGAAACTAAACAAGAAGGCTCATATATACCATATAACATTATGGAAAAACACACAAATATATATTGCATAAGCATATTTGATTTCTTTTCCTAGTGAAAATGTACCTTTAACACTTGATAATTCCCATGAGTGAAAGATGAATCTATTTTTGAGGGCTACCCCTAAGTCACATTTTCATTAATTTAGTTTATTTATTTTATAATGTGATGAACCAAGATAGATATTTTGACCATACATTTTTATTTTACTGAGTACAAATTAGTCTGTTACACAATGTTTATCAAGAGTGAAATGCAGGAGAATTTTACTGTTCAAGACTAGACTGAGCAGCAAGTAGGTTTTTTTGAAAAACTGAGATTTTTGACTTTAACAAAACAAATACAAATTGAATTTACCAAATAATATTGATAATTCATATAGAACAGGTGGTGCAGATTTTAAAGTTTGAAAACTAATAGGGTATCAGAAAATAAACTTTGGTGAAAAATATCTTCATCAAAGAAAACATGAGAAGGGTAGTTCTTATGCAGTGAGGAGAAATCTATTTGGTAAAGTAAATATGGGTAATATCACTGAAACTATAGATAGCATATATTCCAAATGATTTTTAGGGAATATCAAATCAGATGATGCTTCACCGTTATAGTAATATAACTTATCTCATTTGGAATGAAATTTGATTCTTTTTAATAAATAGCAAATTTTCATTTGTTCACTACCTTTATAAAACAAATTATGTATTTGGAGTATAACTGATCAAAACTAACATCACCTTACATTTACTAATAAATACTCTAAATACATTTAGTTTATTATTGGAATTTATATCCTTATAATTTTACCTGCTAGAAATTAGTGACCTTGTGGCATTATATTTAAAGTTTACATTTTCCCAGTAGTGTGAACAGTATTTATACATGAAATGATATCTGTCTAATGAATAGTAACACGTTTGTTGGTTTGAAAACAGAACATGTTTAGTTTGGCATTGGTATATCTCTTCAGAATTTAGAAAGTTATCATTAAGGTATGGCTTTTGGGAAATCATTAATAAACTAGCAATCTGGAAAATGAATACAAATCTCAAGATGCTAACTATATAGAACTCAGACACAAGGCAGATATTTGTATAATATGTCTTTCAATTATAAATTCACCTACAATAGAAACAGAAAGGAACATAAAAGTACGATCTACTTTACAGGAAGTTGTTTTTAAAATGAAAATTACAGATCAATAGTGAGGGTGAGGAAATTTAACCGAAATAATTTTCAAAACATTAAAATATCCAAAAACATATTGGCACATGAATAATACCTATCTTAAAGTAATAATAAATGACATGTGTATATAAACACATTTAACATGAGTCAGGATTTCTTGTTCTTGATATCAGCACCTACTGTCTAACGGGTCGAGACAAAATACTGTGCCTTCAAGAGTTAGTCCCATTTTGAACCCCTCCTGTAAAAGAGAATATAATCATTAATATCAGAAATGCTCACAGCAATATAAAATAAAATAAAATCAGTGAAAAAAAAGACTATGAACTGAAGTTTGAAATCTTCATGCTTTGATCAACTAATAAATATATGTCAAATGTTGACATTGAATTTTTATATAGATGTATAGCACTGGCAGTTCTTTTAGATCCCATTAACATTTTAATGTTTTAGAGATATGTGAGGTTAGCATTCATGAGAGACAGAAGAAAATACATAAAATTAGGTAATTCTAAGATAAAGGTTTCTTTTTCAGAAAAGTCTAGTTACTACATCATTCTACTGTAACTGAACTGTTAGCTTTAAAAATTATTAATTTAAATATTATTAAGATAGACTTCAAATTGATGAGAGGCTCAAGATAGCCTGATGATTTTCACCTTTTCTTCCTGATTAGCACTGACCAGAGCCTTGGCAAAATACTTATTTTAAATGCAATGCCATATCCTCTGTGGAACACACAACTGCAGACTACTTCATCATGGAGAAAGCTTCCCCTACTAGTCTTGCTGTTGCTTATAGTGGACTGGCTTCTTTGACTTCTACTCTCCTTTGCATATTTTAAAACTTAAGTTGTCTTTGATTTACTGAGTGTAAGAACACAATTGCTATGAAACTGTTTATCCACCAAGATTTTGAGTTAAAAGTTAATGGCAATGGAGTCTGTCCTTCTCCACTCCAATCTCTTTCTCTCTCTCTCTCTCTCATTTTTTTTTTTTTTTTGGCATAAGATAATTGAACTGTGGGCCATCTCCAGTCTTACCACCTCTCCCCGTTCCTAACCTTTCTTGTAAATCTAAACACATTGGCTTACAAAAAGATGAAAATCACAGACTCGCACTGTTCAATGAAAGTGGAGGTTATATTGTAGGTCTCCTTGTAGAGGCAAATGTGGTACTGCTCCATATATACTCTACATTTTATTTCTTACTAACAGAACTGAAATGTTTCAGAAAGGTAATTTGTCATTTGGAGTGGCCATGTGACACATTATTGGCAAATAATATGTAGACAGCAGTGTATTCCTAAAGAAAGCAAAATGTCTCTCAAAGGGAACCACTGGTTTTCATTCACCTCTGCTTTGGATGTTTTATTTAATTAGACTGACTATATCTACCTGTAGGTTAGCTAATTGTGTATCATTTTGCATACCCCAAATTACTTTTATTTAGAATAAGTATGTAAACGTTCTTATCTTTGTATAAATCCAATATAAACATCATCATATAGAGGAGGAAAGTAGTTATTAAGCTGCAAGCCACACTTTGTTATTAATGTTCAAAGAATAATCTTCATTATGTTTATAGTACAGAGACTACTAATATATAGTAATTATGACAATGTAATCATTGTGAAGGTTTTTTAAAATGTCTTTCCAGTACTTAGAATAGAATTTTTATTTAGTTGAGTAAATATGAGAGTACATATCATTATTTTTTAAAAATCTGTTATCACAAAATATATTTTGCCCTTTTTATTTATATTTTTCAAACAGCCAGCAAATACTTAGAAAAATAAATATTTTAAACTGAAATACTGTAAATAAACTTTTCTTTAAATTATTTTATTAGACTATCTGAAGCTCTGTGTATTATGTCATCTTCTGGTAGATTATGAATGGTAGATAGATGATACTTTGATAGATAATGATACCTAGAAAGAGAGTTATGTGTGGAAATGTTTGATACCATACAGCACTTTTAAATTTTATCGGTTCATTCTGACAGTAAACTAGTGTCACTTCAATTACCCTGAAAATACTATTTGTCAATGTGTTATCAGACACAGAAAAGTAGAATAGAATAGAATAGCCATCAAAGTAAAATAGAGGTCAATTACTATTTCAATAATAACATGTTATTATATCACTTACAATAATATCTATCTCCATATTAATTTTTTTTTTTAGACGGAGTTTTGCTCTTGTTGCTCAGGATGGAGTGCAATGGCACAATCTTGACTCACTGCAACCTCTGCCTCCCGGGTTCAAGCGATTCTCCTGCCTCAGCCGACCTGAGTAGCTGGAATTACAGGCATGCTCCACCATATCTGGCTAATTATTTTATTTTTATTTTTAGTAGAGATAGGGTTTCTCCATATTGGTCAGGCTGGTGTCAAACTCCCAACCTGAGGTGATCTGCTCACCTCAGCATCCCAAAGAGCTGGGATTACAGGCATGAGTCACCACACCCGGCCTCTCCATATTGATTTTTTGAGGATCCTTACATATTATAAGATTTCTTGATTTTCTTTCTTCCTAAGATAAAATTTCCCGCACATTTCCTGATCTTCTTCATAAGTCCCATTTTGCAAATCACAATTAAAAAACTCTGAATCATTCTGTATGCTCTTGACCTTCAAACCTCTTAATAAAAATGAGACTTTATTCACTTATGCAGTGATGGGAATTATCATAAGCTAATGTCACACAAAGGAATGATTAAATAATTAAAATATTCACCATATGCTTTTTGCATGAAATATTTTGATGAATTTTCTTATTTTGAAATAGAAAAGCATATCAAGGAAAGAAAAACCACTACATTTTAAAGTATGTCTTTTTTTCTATCTATAGATGTTTAAAAATGATTTTAATAATAATGTCAATACCTATATATTTATGCCATATAACTTTTTTATGTAAGTATTATATTACATATATACAGTTTTCTGTCTTCTCCTTTTCATCTTTGCAGACCCTGATTATTTTAAATTCCCACAAAACTAATTTATTATGACTATATAAAATGTTATTAATTTTTACTACGATTGTTTCCCAGCATTTTAAAATTATGAATAATGTTGACTAGGCATTTTTATTCAGAGCTTGAACACATTTATAATTATTTTTTCCTCACAATAGATTACTTTAAAGTTTTGATATCAAATAGAAATAAAAGATTAATAACAAGTTACTCTTTAAAGAGATTGCTAGGCCAGAGTTACCTCTAAACTAACTGTCACCTAGCAATAATTTAGAGTGCTTATTTTATCACACTTTCACTTGTATTGATTATTAGTTAAAAAAATCTGCTAGATTAAAATAGCATTTACATTTTTTAATTTGATTTGTACATTTACTTTGTTTAGACAGAACATGTCTACATATGTGTAAGTCACTTGTGATCCTCTTTTGCGAACCAACACTTTTTTTATCTGTTGATTCTTTAGTTTCCTAGTCATTTGTCTAATTGCTTTAATTATGTATATGTAATGTATTTATATATTTTTAGACAGCAAATTTTTAAAAAATGGATACTATATGTCCGTACTTATCTTTTCCTTATAAAATTTTCTTTCCAATTCAAAAGTCTGATAAATATTCAATAGTATTCTAAATATTTTTAAATGTCTCCAGATTTTTTAATTATCGCCATTCTAACTGGTGTGAGATGGTATCTCAAAGTGGTTTTGATTTGCATTTCTCTAATAACCAGTGATGATGAACATTTTTTCATATGTTTGTTGGCTTCATATATGTCTTCTTTTAAAGTGTCTGTTCATATCCTTTGACCACTTTTGGATGAGTTTGTTTTTTTTCTTGTAAATCTGTTTCAGTTCTTTGTAGATTCTGGATATTAGCCCTTTGCCAGATGGGTAGATTGCAAAAATTTTTTCCCATTCTGTTGGTTGCTGGTTTGCTCTAATGGTTGTTTCTTTTGCTATACAGAAGCTCTGAAGTTTAATTAGATCCCATTTGTTTATTTTGGCTTTTGTTGTTGTTGCTTTTGGTGTTTTAGTCATGGAATCCTTGCCTCTGCCTACGCCCTGAATGGTTTTGCCTAGGTTTTCTGAGACAACAGATGCTGGAGAGGATGTGGAGAAGTGGGATCACTTTTACACTGTTGGTGGGAGTGTAAATTAGTTTCAACCATTGTGGAAGACAGTGTGGTGACTCCTCAAGGATCTAGAAATAGAAATTCCATTTGACCCAGCAATCCCATTACTGGGTATATACCTAAAAGATTATAAATCATTCTATTATAAAGACACATGCACACGTATGTTCATAGTGGCACTGTTTACAATAGCAAAGACCTGGAACCAACCCAAATGCCCATCAATGATAGACTGGACAAACAAAATGTGGCACATATGCACCATGGAATACTATGCAGCCATAAAAAACGATGAGTTTATGTCCTTTGTAGGGACATGGATGAACCTGGAAACCATCATTCTCAGCAAACCGACACAATAACAGAAAATCAAACACTGCATGTTCTCACTCATAGGCAGGTGTTGAACAATGAGAACACTTGGACACAAAGAGGGGAGCATCATACACTGCGGTCCGTTGGGGGGCTACAGGATGGATAGAGGGAGGGAAGGTGGGGGAGGGATAATGTGGGGAGAAATGTCAGGTATAGCTGATGGAGGGATGGTAGCAACAAACCACTTGGCCATGAATGTACCTATGCAAGGATCTTGCATGATCTGCACATGTACCCCAGAATCTAAAGTATAATAAATAAGTAAATGAATAAATAAATAAATAAATAAATGTTGATTACTTCTGAAATTTATCTCAGCATTTGCTGTAAGTTTCAGCAGTACATTGATCTTCTCCCAGAGTATGAACCTGTTGACTTAACACTATTTGTGCATGCTTCTTTCATCCTTTGCGACCTTGCCATGCTTATTTTTCAATGTATTAAATTATTATAGCTCACATGCTACACTGTGGGCTATCAATACTATTCCACTTTTTTTCCTGTTGGTGACATATACTGGAAAATTTAAATTATGTCAAATCAAATAACTATATTATTGATTTCAAATAAATGTTTAATCTTCTAACTGCTTATACTGAAATATGGCTTAATATTTCTGCATAAATGCTTACATGCCTGAGATGTTTCTGTGATTTCAAACTTAATAATTCAATTCCCTTAAAAATAGCTTAGTTACAATCTCTGTAAATGAAAGGTGAAAACTAAATGTCTTACTAGTCTTATTAACACAATATGGTATTCACAACCCATTGTACTATATTAAGTTTTTATGTGATATGCAAAGATAAATATAGTTCCTAAATTGTATATTAGATTCATTAGGCTAGCAAGATTAATAATAAAAGCTATCATAGACTTTAGATGAAGAAAATATTATTTTACTTTAGTTAAAGTGACCTTGCAAGTAAATCTTGGACTAAAAAATACAATCATGGCCAAGGATGGTGGCTCATGCCTGTAGTCCCAGCACTTTGGGAGGCCTAAGTGGGTACATTGCTTGAGCCCAGCAGTTTGAGATCAGCCTGGACAACATGGTGAAACCCTGTTTTTAACAAAAAATGCAAAAATCAGCCATGTGTGGTATTGCATACTTGTAGTCCCAACTACTGGGGAGGCTGAGGAGGTAGAAGTTGCAGTGAGCCAAGATAATGCCACTGCTCTCCTGCCTGGGTAGGGTGATAGAGTAAGACTCTGCCTCAAGAAAAGAAAAAGAAAAAAATAAATATACAATACACTAGTGATTAAGTCATTGAAAAATAATCTTAAAATATGGTTAATGAAACCTCTTTAAACATAACTATCAGATTATCCTATAACCATATGAAGCTGTTGTTTGAATTTTTATAGAATAAAGTATGCAAATTTTAAAGTTTCAGCTTTAAAAAGTTGTAAGTTATTTAAAATTATGGTAAAAATAATATACCAACCATCTCTGGCGCTACCCACATGAAAGCAGTAAAGAATTAAGAAAGACATTAAGAAAATATTAGAAACAGCAAAAGCAAAAACACCACAGTTTAACATTATTTGACTATCACGTCACAAAATACAGTGTGTCTCAAACTTGGTTCCAACAAAATCTAGAGATAGAGGCTTATCTTTGAAACTCAGTAATTTTTTTTTCCGATTTTAGGAAAATCTAAAAAATTTGTAGAAAAGTACTCTGTATGATCTGTGTAACCCTTGAGAATAAATACTACCACATCAATATTTGTCTTTATTACTACAAAAGTATTAGTCCAAAGTAGTACATGTCCAATGGGTAAAACTAATATAAAAGGAAAGGAATCGATTTCAAATGAAATACAGCATTCTTGCTAAATTATCATGCACCATTTGAAAGTTTCATAGTATATGAAACATAGAAAAGCAGTAAGAAATCTGTGCCATCAGACAGAATACATGTTGAAATCAACAGAAATTTGATATGGTGGTTTTAGTTTCAACAAAATAAGATCATCCATCCTGTATTAGTGTTGTAATTTTGCTTTCATTTAATTTATAATTTATTGAATCGTAATTTTATAAAAACTAAAAGGACAAGTTGTTTATAACATTTTTGTCGATATTTAAAAATTGTAAGTTAATATAAGGATCTAAAATAATTTTTAATGTAAAAGGGATTTAAGAATTATTCAACTTGAGAAACACTGTTATAACAGAGTCTTTGAAAACCTGAAAGCATATGTTAAGAAACTTAACCTTTAAATTCAGGCATGTTACTATATCTAGAACAAAATGAATTCATGCACTACCTAGAAAATAAGACTGCTACACAGCTGGAGTCATAAATGAGTGAAAGGGCATTTAAATGAACTTTCTAAGAAGGATTGTAATTATCAGTGATAGACCAGAGTTCACCCATTATTGTTTTTTCAAGGAAGTGAGGCATAGAGAATGAATGTATTAACCCAAGACTAATAAACAAAAATACCTCCTTCTCCTTACTTTAGTTTCTTCATTGTCTCTTCTTAATCAGCTTCATATAATTGGTGTCTGTCTGGATTTTGCCATATATAAACTTTTTGATGAAAAATAGGATATAATAACTTCACCAAAATATAAAGGGCAAATATAAAGGGAAGACTTTATTTTAGTGTTCATAAGACTATTTTTAAATAATAGTCCATAGTGCAAAGCTTTTAAAACTGATTTCTGCAAACTTCAGATCAATTTAGAACAAAAAAGTAAAAGGAAGAGAGAAATGAAAACCCAACTGGATCACATTCCTAAAGAAGTTGTCACTGGGTGTCTGCTTTTTAAATAAAAGCCCAAAAGTTATGAATTACAGCTACAATGCTTCTTTTCAGAGAGAATAACTTTAATCTTACAAAGATTTTCCCTCATCTTCTCATCTACAATTTTCAAATTCATAACTGTTAAAACTGAGATCAAACCTTATAAATCTAATTCAATGACTTTTAAACTCTGGATTTCAAAACAATGAACCATTAGAATCCATGCCACTTTGTATAAAAACAGGAATCATCTTATTGCCATTGTAAATTGAACCATTAAATAACCAACAACCTTATCCTTAGCATAAGTAGGAGTATTTTTAGGACTAACTGTACATTATTATTTTAAAGTAATTATTTTAAGTGAGTTTTTATAGTGAAAATAATTGAAGGAAACCATAGTTTTGGTACATAACATCCTCTTTGTCCCAGAACAAAATGAAATAAACCACTTATCAGCCAATCTGTTAAGATAGTCACCTGCATCTCATCTAATTTTGATTGAATATCTGGAGGGAAATCTGCTGCTCCACAGTTAAATGGGTCAAAAGGTTCTGCTCCAAACAGGTCCCGTTCTAAAAGGAAGGAAATAGTTTAGTAAATGAAATAAAAAGAAGTGAGCTGGAGTGATTTCAAAGGCAGGATTATATAAATGAATATTTACATAATCAAATGAGCCACTAATCCACACTTACACTGTACTTTGTGCTTTCCTGAGCTTAGATCAGTTAAATATTAGTGAGGAAGAAAAGATCCATTTTATATTAAAAAGTTTTGTTATAAAGAATTATTATCTAGAGAGGTTTCTGTGTTTTTAATGAAGATTTCTTAATATCAAATTCACCAAAGTGTTGCTAATTAACAAATTACAATACCTACATTTTATTGAAACAATTTAAATTTGTTAAAATTAATGCATTACTCATTGAGACTATCTTAATTCCATTGATTGATGCCTTGCAACACAATAGTAAAGCAATACGTAGGACTAAGTAGACTTACAGGTAGCTCTGCTCAAAGTTCATGCACTCTTCTCTCTCCTTTCACCCAGGGAAAATTTTAAAGCACTTGTCTCATGTAGTATGTAATCATATAATCTTTCTAGATAGCCACAATGAGATAGTTTCTTTAAAAATGCCTCCTATCCCAGAAATACATTTCTTATTTAAAAGCAGCACTGATGCAGTATCAAAAAGCTTTCTGTACATATATTCTAAAGTATGCATTGCTATTTTTTATCACCAAAGGAATATCAAAGTTAAAATCGATGTTTGTAATTGATAGATTATGGCCTCTTATGAGATTTTAAAATAAAATTCTTAAGAAATTCCTTTCCTCTATATCAATTCAAATGTATTCATAATTGGAAAAATATTAAATTATATATGAAAATGTGTATTTGTAACATAGTCATACCTTCATTTTGCAGAGAACTTTACATTCTCTAAATTTAATGCTATGTTGGAAACATTTATGCTACTTGATTTCTGCCATATCCTGTAAAATCACTCTGATTCTCATTGTGAAGGAGACTTACATTTCCAGTTTTCATGTGTTTTTTTCCAGATTCTTGTTTTAAATAAGTTAATAACTGTGAAATTCTTACAATCTCTTTGTACTTGCAGGTATTGTATAAATAAGGGGGACATATAATTTATCATCCGATTACAGACACTTTCAAAAGTAAAAGGAGCATTTGGAGGAATGTCCTGGTTTCCACGATACCATAAGCAGACTGAACAATGCTTTTCACATAGTAGGTGTTTGTTAAAAAATGAATTAATGAAAGGGAAGATTTGTCCAAAAGGTTCTGCTTCAGATAGGTCCCATTGTATAAGGAAGAAAAACTCCAGTAAATGAAATGACAAGAAGTGACTTGTAGTGACTCACTTATATAGATTATGTCTATATAATCTGCATTTCTCTATATTTATTAAACTTTGATACTCAGGAATATGTAGACATTTAAACAACTATCAAGGTGTTACTGGAGCATTCTTGTTACACTTCAGCAACGAGACTGGCAGCATTTTATCCCTGCCCTAGAAATCTGTGGAACTTTGAACTTGAGAGAGATGATTTAGGGTATCTGACAGAGGAAATTTCTAAGGAGCAAAGCATTCAAGATATGACATGGCTTTTTCTAAAAGCATACAGTCATATGCATTCTCAAAGAGATAATCTGAAATTGGAACTTTTGTTTAAAAGGGAAACAGAGCATAAAAATTTGGAAAATGTGCAGCTTGACTACATAGTAGAAAAGAAACCCCATTTTCTGAGGAGAAATTCAAGCCTGCTGCATAAATTTGCATAAGTAAAAAGAAGCTGAATGTTAATAGCCAAGAAAATGGGGAAAATGTCACCAGCGCATGTCAGATATCTGCAGCAGCCCCTCCCATCAAAGGCCCAGAGGCCTGAGAGGAACAAATGGTTTCATGGGCCAGGTCCAGGGTTCTGCTGCTCTGTGCAGCCTCAGGACATGGTATCCTGCATGCCATCCACTCCAGCTCCAGCTGTGGCTAAAAGTGGCCAAGATATAGCTCAGGCCATTGCTTCAGAAGGAAAAACCCTAAGCCTTGATGGCTTCTGTGTGGTGTTGGGCCTGGAGGGGCAGAGAAGACAAAAGTTGAGCTTTAGGAGCCTCTGCCTAGATTTTAGAGGATGTATGGAAATGCCTGGATGGTTGGGCAGAACTCTGTGGCAGGAGTGGAGCCTTCATGGAGAGCCTCTACTAGGGCAATGCAGAGGAGAAATATGGGTTTGGAGCCCCCACACAGAGTCCCCACTGGGGCACTGCCTAGTGGAGCTGTGAGAAGAGGTCCACTGTCTTCCATACCTCACAGTGGTAGATCCACCAATAGCTTACACTCTGTGCCTGGCACTCAATGCCAGCCTGTAAAAGCAGCCACGGGGGCTGTACCCTGCAGAGTCACAGGGGTGGAGCTGCCCAAGGCGTTGGGTCCCATCCGTTGCGTTAGCATGCCCTGGATGTGACACATGGAATAAAAGGAGATAATTTTGGAGCTTTAAGATTTAATGATTGCTCCATTGGGTTTCAAACTTGCATAGGGCCTATGGCTCCTTTGTTTTGCCAATTTCTGTCCTTTGTAATGGGAACATTTACCCAATGCTTATACCCTCATTGTATTTTGCAAGTAACGAACTTGTTTTTTATTTTACAGGCTCATAGGTGAAAGAGACTTGCCTTGTCTCAGATAAAACTTTGGACTTGGACTTTTGGGTTAATGCTGGAATAAGTTAAGACTTTGAGAGATTGTTGCAAAGGCATGATTGGTTTTAAAATGTGAAAAGGACATGAGATTTGGGAGGGGCAAGAAGTGGAATGATATGATTTGTGTCTGTGTCTTCACCCAAATCTTATCTCAAATTGTAATCCACACTTATTGAGGGAGGGACCTGGTGGGAGGTGATTGGATCATGCCGGAAGTTTCCCCCTTGCTGTTCTCCTGATAGAGAGAGAGTTCTGATGAGATGTGATGGTTTAAAGGTGGCAGTTTCCCCTGCATGCACTGTCTTTTCTGCTGCCATGTAAGATGTGCCTTGCTTCTCCTTTATTTTCTGCCATGACAATGAGTTTCCTGAGGCCTCTATCCATGCAGAACTGTGAGTCAATTAAATCTCTTTTGCTTATAAATTACCCAGTCTCAGGTTGTGTCTTTATAGAAGTGTGAAAACAGACTAATACACTAGTCTTATTACTTTGTATTCACAAGTTAGTCCTCTAACATGTATTGAATACCTAACATGAGCAATGTATTTTAAGTTCCATGGAGGAAACAAATATAATATGGGCCCTGCCATGTATTAAAGTCTTAAGCTGAAACTTCACGTGATATTCACAATGACTTAATGTAAAGTAGACAGTATGTTATCAAGCAGAGTGTAAAACCCTCCTTCTTTCAGTTTCCTTTTAGACATAGTGACTGATTCATGACCATTGAGATATATTCTTTCAGTTTCTGTCACAGGGCACAAATGGTTATATATTACAGTCAAGATATTGAAAATGAGCATGTTAGATGTTTTCTAATTCATCAAATAGAGACTTTAATGCTCATTCCAGATATATAAAAGATAAAACAGAAAAGCAATGAATTTATAGCATTTTAGATAGGAAAAAATCCTTACAAAAGGTTAATATGCTCATGAAATTAATATAATTTATATAATTTTTTTAACTAAAAAAGTTCATAAACTCTATGATGACAAAAATATTTTAACCAGGTCTATTAAACATGTGAAAATTAATATAATTACCACCAGTTATTTGTCATAAAGTAAAATATTAAAAATATAATCCCAAAATAGTGATATATAATTAAGTATTTTATATTATTATGTAATACACCAAAATGTCATTGTTCACACAATAGGTAAATGTTGCAAATAGAGATGTCTTTAGTAGTACAGTGTGAATTATAAAGTAAAATATAATTAAGGAAATTTATATATAGAGAAAAATATTACTTGAATAATTAAAATTGTAAGTGAGGTTGTTAAGATACATAATTTCCCACGAAGTGTTAATTATACATTTAAAATGTGTACAAATATAACAAGGAACATTGATTTGTTGAGAAAGCTTACTAATCTCAGAAGATCTACTAGGCACTGGAGGTGGCTGTGTGCCATTGCGAG
This sequence comes from Cacajao melanocephalus, assembly GCA_963573385.1. Taxonomy (NCBI): domain Eukaryota; kingdom Metazoa; phylum Chordata; class Mammalia; order Primates; family Pitheciidae; genus Cacajao; species Cacajao melanocephalus. The sequence continues at coordinate 53,182 of CAUYLG010059696.1, forward strand.
TAGGTATCGAAGACTGGTGTGATGCTGGAGAAAATGGAATCATATCAAAGATGTCAGTGGAGGGCGACTTAGGTGTCATACTGCTTGCCTGCGATGAAAATAATATGAATTAGGGTAGTATTTCATATAGACATATTGTAATGCTAAATATTTCATATGCATATGTAACATATTTAAACAACAAATTCAGTTGAATCATAAGAGTTTGCCATTTTGTAGACCAAAAATAGTTAAGTATTGGCAATTTCATGTGGTTTTATTAATTATGATAAATTCTCATTAAGAAGAAAGCAACAGAAAATTTCTGCAAAAACGGTAACAATATTATTCCAGATAGATATAAAAGATACAGTGAATTTTTTGGATATACAGAAGTGCTAGCTACTTGTAACAGAGACTTAGATATATTAGAAATTATTCATATAAAATATAATTTCAGTAAGATACTCTGCATAAGATTACATTTTAAACAGGAATAATTAGACATAAGTGACTCACCTTCTTAAATATAAGCATTCAAATGCAATTGATTTTTTTGTAATCTTTAAAGTAGAATATATTTTAGCTTGTATTTATAATTAAACAGATAGTCATTGCAGTACACTTTATTCTTGAAAGATTTAATCAAGTTTTCTGTAATAAATAGCTATCTTATAAACTAAATTAATAATCACCTATGTACTGCTCAAATCATTGAGTTTTCTGACAACAGTCTGGGCTAGAACTGAACACATGTAGGGACAGATAAATAAAAATCTCATGAAGTTGTAGCCAAGAAGTAATATAAAAATTAGACGTTCATCACTTTGTCAAATAGGTGACAATAGGTATATAGGTATAATCTCCTTTGAAAACCATCTGATTCGATCAGGGATTTAAAAAAAGAGAATTTCCATTTTGAGGAGAATAGTGAAGAAAAATTTGCTTTTCCTGTGAGAATGTGAACAAAGATTACTTAGAGTGGTTCATATTAAAATTAGATTTCTCAGAATATGTTTAATTTTCTGATTCACAGATGATGCAGGTGATGAAAAATGAGCCTTATGTGTGTAGAGAGTGATGGACTTACTACTCAGCTAAAATAACTGTTAGCACATTATTTTTCATGCAGGAAAACTGCTGTCATCCCCCTTTCTATAACAATTTGTTTATTGTATCTCCTTACCCCTTTCCTCTTACTCAGCAATATCATTCCCTTAATTATCCCATAACTGTATCCCCTCTCACTTCTATATCTCTACTCTTTTTCAGGATGCAAAAATTCTAAAATCTTGGCTGTCATTAAAAGCAAAACAAACCAACCAAAAATTTACTTACTCTGTCCCTCTTTAATCTTCCAGCCTCTCATCTCTTTCTTTTTCCTTCAAGGCTAAGCTCTTTGAAAGAGAAACTACGCTTTCTGTCCTAATATTTACTTCAATATCTTTAACTCTTAGCAATCTAGATTTTGCTCTTTTTGCACTGAACTCTCCCGAACTTGCTTTTACCAATGATCTAATTTCCCAATTGCAATATGTGATAGATCCTCTGAAGTATCTGTCTTATTTTTGTTAATTTCTGCACTGTCACCACTGTATACTTGAAACTTTCTAGTATCAGGTAATCAAATAAAACAAAAATGGCACATAAAGGCTCCAGATCACATCATGTTGATTCAAGATGCATCTAAATTTTTGATAACTTTGTAAATAGCACATTTTGGCAGAGTTAAAACAAAATAAGTAGGATAATAAAAAAGAGTTATCTGCTTAGCAAATTACATGAGGTCTTGGGATGCTGCTCTCACTGACTGGCTTGGGAAAGCCACATTTAGAAGGTGGTGGTATTAACAGTCCCAGTGATAGTCTTGAATCAGGCGAGTTGACAGGAGTGACAGAGATGGAAGAAATATTGAGACAGGGAGGTGAATCACCACTACTATGCCAGAAAGAGGATGAGCATCTCTGAAACCCATGTTGCTCATGACCAGACATTTTGTGCAGCAGCTGTAAAGGAAAGATAGAAAGAGAAATATCCTAAGAGAACAGAAGGCAAGGAGGAAGGGAAAAAGGATACATGAAACTTACTTGTAAAATAGTGTTTTGTTAAGATGATAAGATCATTTCACAGTAACTTTACTAAAATTAAAACATAGAGTTGATTTTCCTATGTCATAGTCCTTATATTGTGGATTGCTTAATTTGATCTTTTTTACTGAAATATTACATTTTTAGAAATTTTAAATAGAATATTGCAGTCATCAGGACCTGAGAGGAAGGGAATGAAGAGAAAAATGAAGAAAGCCTGAAGATTTATTTTGGAGAGGGCTTCTATAATGAAATGGGAAAAGAAAAGTAATGAGAGAACAGTCACAGAACTAGGAGAAAACTCTTGTAAATAAAGTTATGGCTTTGAAGAATTTTCAAAAGGTGTTACAACATACATTTTATATTTAATCTTCAAAACATTCTTTGAAGTTATCAGTAGTAGTAGTATTATGTCTTTATTATAATAAGCACATGGGAATTAAGGTCCACAGATTCTTAGTGACATTCTTTTTTTTTTTTTTTTTTTGAGATGGAGTCTCACTCTGTCATCCAGGCTGGAGTGCAGTGGCACAATCTCGGCTCACTGCAATCTTTACCTCCCAGGTTCAAGTGATTCTTCTTCCTCAGCCTCCCGAGTAGCTGGGATTACAGGCACACGCCAACACACCCGGCTAATCAGTAGAGACAGGGTTTCACCATGTTGGTCAGGCTGGTCTCAAACACTTGACCTTGTGATCCACCCTCCTCGGCCTCCCAAAGTGCTGAGATTACAGGCATGAGCCACCGCGCCCAGCCGGTAACATTCTTATATGAAGTAGAAAGCAGATTCAAAATTCAAAACAGTCTGACTGTAGTCATCGTGCCCTTTCTATAGTCATGAGAAGCTCCAAATTGTAGACTTTTGGGGGATGAGAAGAGGTGATTGTCGAGCATCTCAAATGAATCAGAGCGATAATAATAAGCAGGCAATGTACTGGGTTTGAACATCAGTAGTTGCATGACTTTTAGGGGCTATTTCCATTACATCATGGAAAGCTACTGTTAAGAGCTGAGCTGGAGAGAACTGAGCTGCCAGATGTCACAGTGGCCAATTAAACAGCAAGCCAAAATGGAAGTAATAATTAAGCCTTTATTCATTTACTGCTATAGTATAAGCAAGAGACCACAGAGAAGGTGCCTGCTCCATCAATGCTCCATTTTCCTCACAGAATGGCACTGAGCAAGGGTCAGAAGTATCACTACAGAAGCGAAGCATTGTCTCATTACTTAGGGACTTCTGAACAAAAGGTTCCTAAGGGTTTTTTTCAGACAAGAGGCAGTGGGAGGGAAAAGGGAACAGCTAGCAGTAGAAAAGTACTGAATACTGAGTTATAGTTGAGAAAAGTGATCTCCAATCCCTCAAATAAGGCGGTCCCAGAAAAGGCACCTAAGGTCCCCTAAAAGGAGGCCCCTGAATGAAATTGCCTGGGCTATAAATGCAGATATGCACTAGAGCATGGCTGGCCAGAGGGCCTGAGTACTATATTCAATTCCTCCAAACTGCACCAAATACAATGTGACCAGGGCACGTTTCTCCCACCAAATACGATGTAATGAGGTTTGCCAGGCAAAGCCTTTGTAATGGCCTCTGCTCAGGCCAGAAAGATTGTACATTGGATTCTGGCCGGGAGCCACATTCCTTAGCTGCAAATCACATTTCAGAGATCTTTCACCACTAAAGATGAATGGCACTTTAAAAATTCAGGCAGCCAAGAAAAATCTGATTTTTGATAAACTTTATTGTAAAAAGTAGTAAGTAAAATTAGAATTGAAAGGACCAACAAGTCTGAGGTAGGTCCTTAAGCTAGGAGTCCCCTCTTCACGTATTTCTGAAAGAAGGAAAAAGAAAGCCATGTAAAGTGAGAGATTAAGTTGAGGGAAGGGTTCAGTGTAGAAGCAAAATCTCTGATAGTCTGAGTTATATAACTAATCACTTTATTAATATGCATATATAGATATGTAATTTTTGATTTCTTTGTTGATCTCCATTGTAATAGACCTCCAGCTATCTACGTAGAGATGTGTATGTATGCTATTTTTAAAATCTATTTTTGTTCAATATAACTTACTGTATAATTCTGTCCTTGGTGGTCACATTTTTAATTATAGATTATAATTGTAAGCACCTTGTGGGAAAATTTTTGTTTTTTGTTCCCAAATACTCTACATAACACATTAGTGTCTATGAATATTGATTGTCTAATTTATACTAGAGCATCTTTTACTTAAACTGTTAACTGATAAGGCTGTCTGTACTGAGTAAAGATAATATAGTAAGTGGAAGTTGTCCTTGATATTATCTGAATTAAAATATAAATGGTAATACTCTATATGTTTTACAACATATATTGGCCAAAATTCTTTACTAGGTACCTGAAAACAAACTGAAGGTCAAAATAACCATACTTGAAAGTGCTCTGTTATTTTCATCACGGTGACTGCAGTATGTATTCTCACAGTACGCCTTCCTCTGGGGAGGTAAACTTACAGAAATGAAGAATGTATGTAATACAAAAATAATCAAGTATTTATATACTATAATTAAGAGGGTTTTTTTTCAATTTCAAAACGGTAAATCAGGGATATTTAATAATGTCAACAGTTTTGGTAGCTAGAGTTTAAGACTCCAAAACTATCCCTCACAGGTCTTCTTTGGGTCATCAGTAATTTGGCATTTTTTGTTTAGATCACATGGGTCTTCAAGGTATAGAATTAGGTGTTCCCAACACAAAGAAAAGATAAATGTTTGAAGTGATGGATATTGCAATTGCCCTCATGATCATTATACTTTGTATGCAGGTATCAAAATATCATCTGTACCCACAAACACGTACAACTAATATGTATCAATAAAAATTTTAAAATTAAAAATAAATAATATATATAAAATAGATTACACATTAAAATCCAGAACTTTTCTCCAGAAGTTAGAAAATCTAGAAAATGGGCCCATACATTTGCACGAAAATTTTTTGACTGGTGTTGAATATCTGCTGTGTCTTCAAAGTTAGCCTGTGATTTCAAGTTTATCACTCCCACCATATGCTCATTTCACACTTCAGTGTCATAATCTGGGCCATATTGAAGTCTGAGTTTTTGATTGCTAATCTAGAAGCAATTCAAGTCAAGGAATCAGATATCATATCTAATTCCCTATAAAAATGAAATGTAAGTCCAGCACATTTAAATATATGGGTAAATTTAGTGCTTGATTCTGTACTAAATGGTTAGGCCTATTCAATAAGGATATGAACATGCGGATATAGCACCTAAATGGCAAACAGTGACAATTTTGCACTGAGGTTTCAAGGTTCTGGAACTAGTCCTTTTTTAGGCTGCTGTTTTTAACTGGTTGAAGATGTTTATGTGATTAAGTAATTAAATACATTGTTTAGAAGAAAAACAGTTTAAGAAATTTTATTCTGGGCTTTCCGTGAGTATTCTGACAGATGCAAGGAATCAAATTTTTTGGACTGACTTACAGAAGTACATGGCACCACTGTTCAACCAACTTCTTTATGCTCATAGTTCCAAGTGTCTTTTTTCTTTAGGAACATACACAGAATCTGAATTATTATACTAAAGTGAATTCTGTGCTCAAAAATTACATGTTAATTATGCAGAAGTTGTTAGGTTATTCAGATATATTGAATGAGTATCCATCTTTGAGAACTGTTGTTGCTATGCTTTTGTAGCTCTTTTTCTTTTTTATTTATGGGATACATGTGCAGAACATGCAGGTCTGTTACCTAGGTATACATGTGCCATGGTGGTTTCCTGCACCTATCAACCAGTCATCTAGATTTTAAGCCCCTTATGCATTAGGTATTTGTCCTAATGCTCTCCCTCCCCCTTTGCAGCTCTTTTTCTCAGTAAGCAGTGTCTTTGCATATTTAGGCAAGGGTGAATATTTCAACCTTGAGTTTTATATAAATGTGACAATAAGAAGAAATATCGTAAAAGTGTTTGAATTCTATTAGTAAATATTAAACACATTTAAACAATAACAGAAACACTGCTTTTAAGATTAAGAAATTCTATAGTAATATCTACAGAAACATTAGTATTATACTGAATTTTTATGGTGTGCTTTTAATTACACTGGCAATACAAATCTCCAAAGACTCTTTAAACATAAAACAAAAATGTCAAGATTAAAATATAATTTATCACAATTATTAAAATGGCAGAGCTCAAAATTCTATTTAGAATTAAGAAATAAATTCCCTTACATTTATATATTAAATTAATTTTTTTCTAGTTAAAAAACCTGGAAAACTATAAATTACATTAAAGACAGAGAGAGATAAGAAATAGTATAAAATGTTCTAGCAGATCTTTCTAGATTACCATGCTGATTCATACCTTTAAAGTTCATTATTATAACATATCTTCAATATCACTTTTTAAATAAGGTTTAAAAGTAGTAACTTCTCTAATTTAGAAATTATAGCATAAAGTCTGTGTTTTTTTTCAGATATATATTGGTCTCTTAGTTGTAAGACCTACTATCTTATAGTTTTCACAAGAATCTTGACAGTTAAATGTATATAATTGTACCACAAAGTGGAAAACTGAAACAAGGAGAGGCTAAATGACTTGACCAGGTACTTATGATCAGAACTAGAATGGGAACATATTTTTCTTCCCATTAGACAGGGTTTATGCTTTCAGAATTATCTTGTGCAACTAACAATTATGAAAGTGAAATTGTGGAATGGTAATCATTTTTTGTGGGCATCAAATGTTCTTGAACCAATTCATGTTTAAAGTTTATGCCTTTGTTTAAAGATTCACATTCAGCTTGTTGTGTAATTAAGATCTTTCACAATCTGCTTTTGCCCATTCTGACTTCAATAGTAGTAGAGAAAACACCAGAAGGAAATAAATAGGTACATTGTTTATCCACAATGAAATACACATTTTTATAATTGTCCTATCAAGTCTAATCAGTGGCCACACAGTTGATTATGTAAAGAAATAATTTTATCTAACACTGGGTTTAATTGAAAGGAAGACATTTGTTCTACTCAGAAATAGAAAGTCCAGTATTCCCTAGGACTACAATTTTATTCACTTAACTTCCTGGCAACAGTCTGGTTTGGTTAAAACCTTCTATAGTCAGAAGAGTAAAATGAAAGTACCCAGATACAAGAATCAATAGGAACATTTTGGTTTAACTTGTGATGCCCACATCTTACAATGAAGCAATCTTCTGCAGGCATTCACGAGGCTATGAGGCTATGAGGACAGAATAAACTCTTTTTCCTAATATAAATGAAGGCAACATTGCCATATGAATGTAATAAATGGAAATCAGATTGTTCCTAGATAATTAGTACCAAATGGTGGAAAACCCAACCTCTAATCTATTGCCAAACCACTGGAACACAGCAAAAAGCAAACAGCACAGTCAAGTAATGGAAATTTCTCAGTGTATCTAAGTGACTGTATAAAATAAGGATCCAATTTATAAAACCAGTGAAAAGATTTCCACAATTTCAGTATGATACAGAGGTATGTAATATAGGTACTATTGAAGGCTGTTTCATTTGCTAGAAAAGCAACCCATGATTGATCCAATCGTGTGGTATTTAGAAGATATGTAAATATTCTGTTTATAAATGAGTAAAAAGCATTTTATATATGTGAAGTGTCACATATTCACATCAAGTTTTATATGAGAAAATGAGAAATAGGAGTGGTCTCCATTTATCATGCATATGAACAATTGGTTTTAAGTGAAAATGTTTGAAGCAAATATTAAAGATATACTTTTTACTGTTAGGAATGTCTTATTTTAATACTGAACAAAAAAGTAGTCTCATATTATTTTATTTAGCTAGAACTCGATTACATAAACTCACAGTGACCAAATTTATATAAGGCATATTAACTAAACAATAAACAATGACAATAAAAAAGGACAAACTTTTTTTTTCACTCAAGCATTATATCATGAGACCAGATCTTCTCTTTGAATTCCAGATTTGCATATTCAACCATCTAATAAGCATCTCCAATTGGCTGTCTAAATAACATAGGCAAAAGTGAAACATTTATTCTTTATCACTCACTTTTCCCCAGTCACATCTATTACAGAAAATGGCATCACTACCCACATGTACAGGATAAAACTTGAAGGGACATTCCTGGTCCTTTTTTGCATGTGTGCATGTACTGCCCCCAACCAATCCATTAGTAAATTTTGCAAGCTCTACTTTCAAAATGTGTCAAAAATCAAGCTCTGCCCATAATCTCCACAGGTAGAATTACAGTCCAATTTACCCTTCTCTTAGACTACTGAAATGCCTATTTCTGGGACACCAGTTTGTTCTCTTTACAGTCCATACTGCATATAGCAGCCAGATGATCCACAAATCCCATTTAAAACCTTCAAGTGACATATTGCATTTAAAAAAAAAAATCTACTGCCATTGCCTATGAAGGCCTATTAAATCTAGACTCTAAGTCTCTCTTCAGTGTCCTCTCCAATTGTTATGGCTTTCAGTCACTACACTGCAGTTGTAAAGTTCTTGTTATTGTTTTCAGCCTGTTGCATTTGCTAACATTTTATCATTCAGGTTGCAATTCAAATGCTACCTCCTTAGAAGGGGCGTGCTTCCCTGATCGCTTTCTCTAAACAAAACTCTCAATCATTCTTTTCTATTCTGCTGTATTTTGTTGTATTCATAGTACATATAAGATCTAAATTTTTAGATTTATTTATTGAAATATTCATGTATTTATTACCAACCTCTCTTTCTTTCCTCATAGGATGTAAAGCCTTTAATATTTGAAATATATAAACTATAAAAATGCAAGAGCCTAGACATATAGAAATATTACATTTTCAGTACACATTTTCTAACATTCCATAGCAGATCACAACTATATTAAATGTACAAAATAGACAAGTGATATAAAATGAAAATCAAAATAATATGCATTGTAACATATGATCTACTTCTAAAAGCAATTTCAAAATCCCAGTGATGAAGTAGTGGGACAAGGAAGAGCCAAACCAAAACTAAACTGTACATCATAAAACCCTGAGGGAACTTTTTAAAAGTTTTGAATATTTTTATTCAAGGTTTCAACTTAAAATTACTTAGTTTGCAGCTTCAAAATCCATCAGTATGACCAATTCCTGTTGATGTATATAACATGTAAATGGCTGACAAACTTTCTTTTGTTTGGTTTTTTATTTTGAGATGGAGTCTTGCTCTTTCACCAGGCTGGAGTGCAGTGGTTTGATCTTGACTCAGTGCAACCTCTACCTCCTGGGTTCAAGTGATTCTCTTGCCTCAGCCTCCAGAGTAGCTGGGACTATAGGCATGTGCCACCATGGCCAGCTAATTTTTGTATTTTTGGTAGAGACGAAGTTTCACCATGTTGGCAAGAATGGTCTTGATCTCTTGACCTCGTGATCTGCCCACCTTGGCCTCCCAAAGTGCTAGGATTACAGGCGTGAGCCACTGCACCCAGCCATGACTGACAAACTTTCTAAGAAATACCAACCTTCCTTTAGGGTGTCTCTGAGGAAACTAGAAAAATGCATCTATGTTCTCACCTAAGCAGAGACTCTTTAAAGTACAAAGGTGTCCATGTAGATCATTCTACTGCATTAAAATGTATAATTACGTTTCAAATTTATGATTTAACACAGAATAAAGATATCAACATCAATAAGACTATTTTTTAGAAGATTTGGTACTTTTGAATAATTGTCTTGTATTACAAAATTCAACTTTAACTTTGGACCTGTTGTTGAGGAAGACGGCTTGTCATTTTCTAGTTATCTAATCAAGTTTTTGTTGTGGTTGCTGTTGTTGTTTGTTTGTTTTTGAGACAAGGTCTTACTCTGTCAGCCTGGCTGGAATATAGTGGCATCATCATGGCTCATTGCAATCTTGACCTCCCAGGCTTACTGCACCCTCCACCTCCCAGGCTCAAGGAATTCTCCCACCTCCACCTCCCAAGTAGCTGAGACTATAGGCATGCACCACCATGCTCAGCTAAGTTTTATATTTTTGGTAGAAATGGGGTTTTGCTATGTTGCCCAGGCTGGTCTCCAACTCCTGGACTCAAGCTATCAGCCCACCTCTGCCTCCCAAAGTGCTGTGACTACAAGTGTGAGCCACTGTGCCCAGCCTAGTCAAATTTTATGAAAAATGTTTCTGTTGCTTGCCACATCTGGCTTCATCTTCTACTTCATCACAAACTGATAAGAAAATAACATCTATATGAGTGATTTACATTATTTTCATTTTCACATTAGTTTTAATTCCACAACTCCCAAAATTCCATTCCTACATTTTTCTTTTCCTTTCCCCAAAGAGACTATATTAAAGCTAAGATTAAAGACGTATTTTATTTTACTAGCAATTGCTTAGTGTGAACTATATTGTGTTAAACCAGCATATCCTGACATTTCAGAACATTATTGTGCTTATAAGTTTATTTTTATGAACCAAATTATAGCATTAAATCATTTATAAATAACTACACCTGAATTCGAGTTTTTTGACAAAAGTGTCACTTTTCTGTAACTTGAAAAGTTTGGCCTCCAATAGGATCAAGACCTGTCTGGGGCTAGTCAGTCATGAAGAGTTTTCTGGGGTTGGGGCCCCTCTCACCACTACAAACTTATCAGATACAAAATTAATTGTATACACCATACCCATGTTATGAATCCCATTATGAATCCCTATGTTGTAATTCAATGTGCATAAGGGGATTCATAATTCACTTCAATGCTTCTTTAATGAATGTATAGATCACTGCCTCTAATCCTTTAAACAAACTGATGAGAACTTTAGTAATTTTGAAACATTCTAATCCTCAGTCCTCTGAGCTCAAAACAAACACATAAAACCCACAGAGTCTTATTTCCAGGGTTATAAACTCATTAAGCATTTGCTTTGCTAGCCATGGGGGCACTCTGTAAGGTACTTCATGTTCCTGCTGTGTGTCCTGTAAAACTAATGTTCAAATTTCATAAGAAAGAACAGTTGTAAAATATTTCTAACTTAACAGAAATTTGCTTTATTGCAGATACGTGGCAAGCTATTAAATTCACAATATATTATTTGCAATTTGAAAGTCTGTTTTTCAAATTCAATAGTATGAATCATTACGAAATCTTCAAAAATAATTATAGGTAACTAATTTTATGGTAATTTATTTTAATATCAGGAATTTGGGAGCTCATTTGAATAGATATAAAAAGAAGCTGTACTTAGTGTTCTACTAGTTTATTTCATAGCTACATAAGTAAAATTGGAAATGAAAGGCAAAACTGTTTTTTAATAAGAAGCACATTAGCAAATGCTGTAACAATGTTTTTCAAACCATTTGAATTGGTTAGATATCAGTTTACATTTGAAATTTTAGCATTTAATTTTAAATTTAAATTTTAGCAATTTTAAAATGTCTGAATTTACTTTCTTTTAAAAATCAAATAAATTCCATTTTCACATATTTATTTGTTATGAGAACAACTGAAACTACTCTTGGAAATTTTCAAGTGTACAATACTTTGTTATTAACTATAATCGCCATGTTGTACAAGAAATCTCTGGAACTTATTTCTCCTGTCTAATTAAAATTTTGCATCCTTTGATCATCTTCTAGACATTTTCTCCACAACTCTGCCCCTGCCCCTGGTAACCACCGTTCTATTCTCTGCTTCTATGAGTTTCACTTTTTTAGATTCCACATATAAGTGACATCATGTGATGTTTGTCTTTCTGTGCATAGCGTATTTCACTTCGTACAATGTCCTCCAGATTCTATCTTAATGAAGATGTACATCTTCCAGCATATTAACAATTTAAAAAATCATATGATAAGATTTTAGGAGCTAAAAAGTCACATGACAAATACTTTTTAAAGTTAAAGAAAAGGTATCAACAACGATACTACATGACAAAAGAATATAAGTAGATTGCAAAGTTATAATTTGTCATTTCCATAATGATCAAGGATACAATAAGTTTTCTACATATATGAACTAAGTGTAAGAAAGTGATTCAAAGAAAATGATTTCTTTTTAAATTTAACCTCTTAGTTGCAGTTTTTGAAGCATTTTATTCAGATTAATCCTGGCTGAGATGAACACAATGCCTGAAATAATTATTACATAACATAACCTCAGGAGTGCTAATTCAGTTTAAAACATGACTATTTCTATATTTGTACTGTCTGTATATAATTAGCTCTACTAATGAGAATTGCTAAATAAATAAATTATGCTTACAGACAGGCTATGTTTCATTTATATACCAACTTGCATGCTTTTCACTTGAAATGGCTGTTTTAACCAAATGGTCAAAGAAATTGAAGCAAGGGTCATCTTGTCATTCTTCCTGCCCATTGTCACTTCTGAAGCTGACTAAGTAACCCTGTGAGATCAACAAGACACATTCATAATCCTGACCCTGATCCACCTTCTTCTCAGAGCAGTGTCTGCTTTGGGAAAATAAATAAAGGTAGAATGCAGTTTTATTAATATGTTTGAAACGTCTTTGCTCCTCCCAAATATTCTTTCGCAGATAAAGAGGATACACAATGATGAGCTTTGGGTTTACATCCAAAAAGCTGATACAGCTTATTTTACTCCTTGACAACAAAAAAACTGATGCAAAGCTGCTCTTCATATGTGATGAGTTCCAGAAACAACTACATTATCAAAACTCCTTGAAAAAGTTGCTTCCCCTTCCTATAAATGACGTATATTTATTCTTATTCTCCTAGCATATTTCACAACATGGCTTATAATACGAATTTCAACAAGACCCAAAAGGGTGTGTGTTCCATCCTGGGATAGAAGGCTGAATAACAAGTTTGAGCTGATGTTCTGTCCCTTGGAGTGAGAGAGGCAAGAAAAAAATCATAATCCTGGTGAGCAGCAAACAGTGACAAGAAAAAGTAAGAAGGAATATCATAATAAAACCAGAACTTGAAGAGGATGCTCCAGCATAGATATGTCAGTACCTCAGTCCCAACCTCTCTCTTCAAGATCATAGCAGCCCTACTGGCACAAACCATCTGCCAAGCAATGGAAATACTCACTCTTTCATAAGGGAGGTGGATAAATGCTCGTTTACAGGAAAAGTCATTTTGTTGACCCATTTCCAGAATGTGTCAAGTTTGAAAGCCTAAATGAACCTTCTATAGAAACATTCTTTTTCAGAGTGATGAGCTGGTGAACTATTCTAGTATTATATATATATATTTTTTTATTGTGTTTTAGGTTTTGGGGTACATGTGAAGAACATGCAGGATTGTTGCATAGGTATATACATGGCAATGTGGTTTACTGCCTTCCTCCCCATCACCTATATCCAGCATTTCTCCCCATGTTATCCCTCCCCAACTCCCCACCCCATGCTGTCCCTCCCCTAGTTCCCCCCGACGGACCTCAGTGTGTGATGGCCCCCTCCCTGTGTCCATGTGTTCTCATTGTTCAATACCCGCCTATGAGTGAGAACGTGCAGTGTTTGATTTTCTGTTCTTGTGTCAGTTTGCTGAGAATGATGGTTTCCAGTCACAGTATTAGATATTTTAGAAATGAACACCCTAGGTATTGAAGCACAATGAGCTTTCATAAAAAAATTTGCGACAAATTTCTTTTTTCAGTTCATAGTATTATGTTATAAGCTAGGTATTAATTTTTTGAGACAGATTCTTTCTCTGTCACCCAGGCGGTAGTACAGTGGTGCTATCATGGTGTGTGCCAACACTCCTGGGTAACTTTTTGTAGAGACAAGATTTCACCATGTTGCCAGACTGGTATTGAATCCCTGGACTCAAACGATCTGCCTGCTTTGGTCTCCCAAAGTGTTGGGATTACAGATATAAGCCACTGTGTCTGGCCTAGACATTAAATATTTTTAAATGAAGAATAATAAATATACTTTAATAGAGGATATCAGTAGTATAGATAATTAAACTGAAAAAAAAATTCTCCTGAATATATTTTGCCTAGAAAAAAATATTGTTTTAAATTCCACCTCCCTCCAATAAATTCTCTTTGCCAAAATCACATAATAATGATATCATACATGGTATTGGGAAAAGGATTTCAAAACCGTGACAAGTCAGACATAAATATTTTAACTAAAAAGACTTGAGTTTTGTCTGCAGAGAATACCACTCATTTTAATGTTTGAAATACAATTGCCTCACTCCCAGGGGGAACCCTTACTATGTAATATAAGAAACCAGGTTCAGTCTTGCTTGCAGTTGAATTCCTATAATGAAGTTTAGCACTTCAAGGGGAGACTGGCATAGGTCATTAAATCTAATCCAGCAAATAGTAATTAATAGAAATGAAAGAAGACTATGCCACAAAGAGAAAAATTACATTATTTAATAAAAGTTAAGACTAAGTTGAGGGCTGAATTACATTGGAAAACCCAGAGGAAAACAGCAAAATAGAAAACAACTCTGGTTTGAACTAACTAGGTAATTTTAAATTTTAAATTAAACTGCTTAGCAGCCTTCCTCTTTATCCATGTTTACTTTAAAATCACTGATCCCAAAGTATTATATGAAATATTACAGAACTAGTGATCTGGAGATGTTTTATCACCACAGAATCTTGTTTCTAAGGAAAACATACACATAATCAGTATACTTACTGGAGGTGTTGATACTTGAGTTATTCTTAGTTGGTTTTCCAAATCTTGTACTTTATTTTTAAGTTCCATATTCTCTGTTTCTAAGTCTTGGATCTAAAAAGAAAATGATTATTGAATAACTTTCTGGTATTTTTTTCTTAGAAAATACTGGCTACAGTTATGATTAGGATTTCAAATTATGTAAAATTTTAATAAGCATTGGAAATGTTGGAGGACTCTAGTTCATTGAAAAGACTTAAATTTATAATATATTTTTATGTGTGTGCAAATTTTATGTTCCTAATGCCTCAACCTTGTGTTTTCTTGTTGGACTGTGCAATCTATACCCATAATCTTGGAGTATAACCATAAGACAGTGAAATTTGCTTATGATGATTTTGAAGAGTGGAGAAAGGGCAAAATTTAATTACAAAGCAATCTGATCTCCATGGAAAACCACTTACCCAGCATCTGCTGCTTCTGCTGCTCTGATCCCCATGAGAAGCATCAGGAAGTGAAGCAAAGTCACATGAGAACACTAAGTTCTTGTGGGAATTCAATATAAAATAGTTAAAAAAAAAAAACTGTGCAGGGGATCAGGAATGAAAAATTATAGGAACACAGTGAAAGCAGTTCCAATCAGTCAGTGTGGGGAAAATTTAATGGCAGGCCTTCTAAATTTGTTTGATGATCTCTAAGTTTCCCTGTATTTATATCACACAAATGTAAAACAACAAGCTTAGTTTACTCACTCTTTTTTGTAACCCTGCGATCTGTTTTCTTGTTTCAACATCTTTTCCTCCTGATTCTAGAAATTTCCTGTATGCCAGGTCAAATGCTTGGCCGATTGTTAAAGTGATCTCTTCAGCCTGTGTAAAAATCAAACAAGGATTTGCATTTTAATAGTATGTTGAACTTTTTTTGAATCAAGGAAACAACATTCACACAGGTATTTACTCCAAGACATTCATAAGAGGTACTTCAAAAGGGCAACACTTGGAAGTGGGGATGTAGTAAATGAGTAAGGTAGTATGCTAACATAATAACTCAATGCCTACCCAGGCACAACATTGAAAAAAAAAGCATACTTGGGGTTGGGCATTACTGAATAGCTGTTGAAGTGGGAAAGTTGGAAGCAAGAATTCTTTCTGTCAGACATTTATTTACTACTTGTTTTCCTCCCTTCCTCAAATATTTAGTGCCTATTAAACAAAAGCAGAGTGCCAAATGCAGTTTCTCTCCTTGGTTTGCTACTTATTTCCTTTTCCTGAGGAGGGTTGTTAAACTCTAAGCAGGTAACTTGAATGAGGCTGGCCAGGTGGTGTCTTTGGAAAACTTGAGGTATGCCTTCTAAGTGGAACATTTGCTACTTGGTTCCAGTTAATTGTTGTCTGGTGGAAGTGAGCAATTCCAATCTGAAACTGTCAGATTTTACATATGCAAGATGAGGTCAGAAGCCTGAAACTTTATATGAGAGCTCCCAATTTTAAGCAATGATAAACAGTTTGTATCTCAGTAAAACACAGTGCCATTGATCAAAATACATATGTCATCTGAATTTGGGCTTGTAAACAACTTACGAACTCAGTTCTACTGATTAGAAACTGCCACAAATATATATTACGTCCACCAGCTTATTTCTTCTCCATTCATATCTCCATTGAATTCATGATGTCTTAGGCATTGTAAGGACTAAATAAAGATTTACTTAATCAAATTATAAAGAATTTTGGTAAAGGCATTAATAAGATTTAATGTGTCATAATTATGTCATATTTAGTAAGACCTCCAGTTAACAGAAAGACTAGTATAGTAGTAATATATTGAAAAAAAGACAAGAAAAAAAACCTCAATGAGCTATAATAAAAACTATGAAATAAATGAAAATGACAGATACCAGTTTATACATGTTCAATGACTCAAACTAATTGGTTATGTTAGATGTTAAGATTATTTGTAATATTAAAAAGTGGTAGAAGTGGTTTTGGTTGGTTTGGGGAGTATAAATAATTTGTTTTCTGTTCCTAATTTCAAAACTTTGGGTAATAGGTTTGTATTTAAGATAAAAAGACATTTTTCTTCTTCCTTTTAAAAATTTCTTCTAAAAAAAATGAGATCATGTGCAGAACATGCAGGTTTGTTACATATGTATACGTGTGCCGTGGTGGTTTGCTGCACCTATTGACCTGTCCTCTAAGTTCCCTCCCCTCACCTCCCACCCCCTAACAGGCCCTTGTGTGTGTTTTTCCCCTCTCTGTGTCCATGTGTTCTCATTGTTCAACTTCCACTTATGAGTGAGAATATATGGTGTTTGGTTTTCTGTTCCTGTGTTAGTTTGCTGAGGATGATGGCTTCCAGCTTCATCCATGTCCCTGCAAAAAACATGACCTCATTCCTTTTTATGGCTGCATAGTATTCCATGGGCCATATGTACCATATTTTCTTTATCCAGTCTATCATTGATGGGCATTTGGGTTGTCTCCAAGTCTTTGCTATTGGAAATAGTGCAGTAAACATACATGTGCATATGTCATTACAGTAGAATGATTTACATCTCTTTGGGTATATACCCAGTAATGGGATTGCTGGGTCAAATGGTATTTCTGGTTCTAGATCCTTGAAGAATTGCCATACTGTCTTCCACAGTGGTTGAACTAATTTACATTCCCAACAGTGTAAAAGCATTTCTATTTCTCCACAGCCTCACCAGCATCTATTGTTTCCTGACTTTTTAATAATCACCATTCTGACTGGCATGAGATGGTATTTCATTGTGGTTTTGATTTGCATTTCTCTGATGATTAGTGATGCTGAGCTTTTTTTCATATGCTTGTTGGCCACATAAATGTCTTCTTTTGAGAAGTGTCTCTTCATATCCTTTGCCCACTTTTTGATGGGGTTGTTTTCTTTTTTTGTAAATATGTTTAAGTTCCTTGTAAATTCTGGATATTAGACCTTTGTCAGATGGGTAGATTTTTAATTATAGGTTGTTTTCATTTTAAATTATGATTTCAATATATCCTTTTAATGAGACATTAGTTATCTTCAAATACTCAGTTTGTACATTATAAAGAATCATTTAAATGATAACATTGTTGATTATTACTCACATTTGGCTTCATAGTAATTATTATTTATATTAATAACTTTTAAAAATCATGTTCCATTTTTATAATAACATCTTTATTGGGCACTTAGCTGTCTTGTAAATATTCTACATGTATTATCTTATTGATTTGCTTCATAACTCTGAAGTTATTATTATTAATACATATGGTGAAACTGCAATTTTGTAAAATTGTATAACTTTCCTAAAGCTAGTGAGTGGAGAACCTGAAATTCAAATCCAGATTTTCTGACTCTCCAACCATCACACTTTTGGGGGTGGGGAATAAAATTTATATACAATGAAATGCACAGATCATAATAAATTTATAGATCATAGAAGCTACATAATCCCCAACTTATTAAAGATAAAGAATATTTCTAGCCATCCAGAATGTCTCTTATGCCTACTTTCAGTCAAATCCCATCTATTACGGGTGACCAATGCTCAATTTTTGCCATTATAGTTTTGCCTGTCCTTGTCATCTATAAAAATAGACCATATAATATGTATTTTTTTGTCTATTCTTTCACTAACTTAAAGTTTTTGAGTTTCATATGTGTTGTACATGTCAACAGCACATTGGTTTTGTTGCCTATGAGCATTTCATGTTACAAATATACCACAAGTGATTTATCCATTGTACTACTGATGGGCATTCATGGCTTTATCAGTTCTTAGTTATTAGACATGAAACTGGTACAAACATTCTTCTAAGATCTTTTTGTAGACATATGTTTTCTTGACTCTCGGTAAATACCTAGAATGTAATTGGTAAATCATGGAAGGTCTACCTTTAATATTATAAGAAATTGTGCAACTGTTTTCCAAAGTAATAACATAATTTAGCATTTCCACCAGCAGTAAGAGTTCTAGTTATGCCACAATCTCATAAACAACAGATATTGACAGTCTTTTTCATTTGATTCATTTTACTGGATGAGTGATGCTATAGCAATGTATTTTAAAGTTACATTTCCCTGTTGAATAATAACATTAGCCCAGTTTCATGTGTTCATTGCCTTTTTTATGTTCTCTTTAATAGACTAACTTCCTGTAGAAGTCTACTGCCCACTTTTATTAGGTGTTTTGTCTTTTTATTAGTGATTTTTAGGAGTTCTTTTATATAGTCTGGATACAGATCCTTTTTCAGAAGCACATATTGGGAATACAGTTTCATAGTATGTGGCTTGCCTTTTCACTTTGCTGATAATGTTTATAGACTAACAGTAAACATTTTATTTTTTATAAAGTCCGCTGAGTCCTTTTTTTGGTCATGTTTAGTGCTTTTGGGGTCATTTCTAGGAAATCACTATCCATCTAAGTTCATAGTGGCATTCAGTGTTTTTGTAATGGAAGTTATGTATAAGATTACAAAAGCTTCTACTTTTATGTCTATGATCCATCTCAAATGATTCTATGCAGCATAAGTAGAAGATAATTCTTTATCACTTTTTTCCCACATATTTAGCTAGTTATTTCAACACCATTTGTCAAAAAGACTTTCTTTTTTCCATTGAATTTTTTTTGTCACCATTTGTGAAAAAAAGTTAACCATCTATGTATGGATATTTCTAAAATCTACAATACAGTTTATTTATTATCTGTTTATCATTACATTAATACCATCCTGACTTGATAAGAGTTTAAAGTAAATTCTGACATCAGGTATGCTTCTCGAGATTTTGGTCTTCTCTTTCCAAATTACCTTGGTTTTATTCTTGGTCACTTAGATTACCTTATTAGAAGTAACTTTTCAATTTCTACTGACAACCCCATTGTGATTTTAATTAGAATTTTATTGAATTCATGGATCCATCAATTTGGTAGAATTGACCACTTAATTAAACGGAGCCTTCCAATCCATGAATATAGTATCATTCTCCCATTAATTTAGGTCTTCTTTACTTACAGCAATACTTCGAAGATTTCAGTATAGATGCCTTGCATATTTTTAAAACCCTCATTATTTCATATTTCCTGATGCTATGGTAAATACATTTTTAGTTCTTTTTGCTAGTAGACAGAAATAATTTAATTTTGTATATTGACTTGTAACCTTTGTTTTTACTAAATTTGTTTCATAAATCTTGTGGTTGTAGATCCTCAGCAAATTTTTTGTAAAAAAGTTGATATTATATCTTTGAAAAAGACAAATTTTTCCTATTTCTTTCCAATCCGTATGCCCTTCCTCCCCAACTATTCACTAGTGAAGACACCTAATACCACGTTAAATAGGTAGTAAGAATGGACATCTTTGCATTGTTCCTAGCCTTAGGAGGAAAGCATTCAATAATTCACCATTAGTTATGATGTTACCTGTAGGACTTTTAAAGTCTTTATCAGAAAAAGAAATGACTCTTCTATTCCCAGCATGTTATGAATTTTATCAGCAATTGGGTTGAATTTTGTCTAGTGCTTTTTCTATATTTGCTGAAATAATTGTGTTATTATTCTGTTAAGATGTTGTATTATATTCATTTATTTTTCATATGTTAAACCAAACTTGTATTACTGGGATAAACCCCACCTGGTAATAATGTATTATCTATTTTAAATTTTGTATATTGCTGGACTTGACTTGGAATTATTATGTAAAAGAGTGTTAACTCTATATCATAAGAAGCATTGTAATATAATTTTCATTTTTTGTTACGTTTTCTATCAGGGTAATACTGGCTTCATAAAATAATTTGGAAGTGTTACCTTATTCTCTCAATTCTGAAAAGGTTTATGTATAATTGGTATTTTAAAAACAAATGTTTTACAAAATTTACTTAGTGAAACTATCTGGCCTTGGTATTTCACTTGTCAAAAAGTTTTTCAAATATTTGGAGCAAATATTTAGTTCCAAATATGTGAGCCAAATACTTAGGTAAAATTTTTTTTAATGTAAATATAAGTTTACATATATAAAGTAAATATATTTATATTAAATATTTATATGTAATTTTATTAATTCAGATTTTTTATTTCTTCTGTCAATTTGGGAAATTGAGTTTCAAGGTATTCATCAATTTTATATTATTGACCAAATTTACTGGCAAAATAATTATATAATATTTATCTTTGTATCCTTTTAAAGATTATAGGATCTGCAGCTCCATTCACTGTTTCTAGTATTGGAAATATATGCTTTCTGTCACTTTTGTCTTTGATGCATCTTTTTAGTGATTGTTAATTTGGGCCTCTGCTTGGCTTGCTTGGATGCCAGTAATGGTCACAATGGAACGGGCATGTGGACAAGTTCTTGGTCCCCTGAGCAGGCACTGTGGCATGGGTTATGGTAGTAGCAGGGACAGGACAATTCTCTGTGTCCCAGGTACTGTATGTAGACGTTAGCAGTGGCTATGATGGGCTGGGTGAGCCAGTCTTCAGGCCCACAGATGGTACTTGTAGTTAGCTGAGGCTGAGTCTGAGGCATTACGGAAACTTGGGCTATTGCTGCTGGAACTAGGGGATGACCTGGGAATAAGCTCCTACAGGTGGGGCTAAGAAACAAGCAAGGAAAGCATTGGCTGTAGCTGCCGGGTGGAAGACAAGTGCCGCTGAGACTGAGCATGGGATGTGAGTGGGGTGCAAGTTGCCATTGAAACTTAGTCACAAGCTGGGTAGGGGCTCCTGTAGCTGGGGCTGAGGTACAACCTAGGCAAGGACTGCCAATGCCAGGGCTGAAGGCAAGTGTCCCAGGACTGGGCCATGAGAGGAATGTGCATTCCCCATACCCCAGCCCAAGATGTGGCTACCAAAGCCAATTCCAACCTCTGCAACGTCAGGGCCTCAGAGTGGCTACTACTGCCCCTCACTCATGCATTCTGTTGGGGACCTGAGAATTGCTCTGCCCTTGCCCACTACAGCTAGTGACTACTGTCATCATTGGGGGATCTGAGCACAAGCCTGCCCAGCACAGGACTTAGCCCAGGGTTTTGTGGATTACCCAACCCAATCCACCACATTGGGCACTTGGGTGCACCTCCCAGGAGCATGAGGTTGGCCCTAAACTCTAAGCTCCTGGATGCTACTACCTCAACTGGCACCTAACTACAAGTACCATCTGTGGGCCTGAAGACTGGCTCACCCAGCCCATCATAGCCACTGCCAACATCTACATACAGTACCTGGGACACAGAGAATTGTCCTGTCCCTGCTACTACCATAACCCATGCCACAGTGCCTGCTCAGGGGGCCAAGAACTTGTCCACATGTCCAGTCCACTGTGGCCATTACTGGCACCCAAGCAAGCCAAGCAGAGGCCCAAGAACTGGTTCACTGGTAATCATCAATACCATTGCCAGCATATTATCAGCCTGGCGAATAAACATTGGCATGATTAGCCCACTGCTGCTATAACTGGGGCTTAAACAGTGACCTGCATAACATCCCAGTCTCCAGCACAAATTCATCACACCTCCCCTAATATCTGCACAATAAACCTCCAATGAAACGGCAGACCTCACTAATGCTGTTTACAGCTGATATGGTTTGGACCTGTGTTCCCATGAAATCTCATGTCAAATTGTAATCTTCAATATTGAAGGGGGGACCTGGTGGGAGGCGACTGGATCATGGGGGTGAATTTCTCATAAATGGTTTAGCATCATCTGTTTTGTGCTGTTCTCATAATAGTGAGCAGGTTTTCATGAGATCTGGTCATTAAAAAGTACATAGCACCTCCCTGCTCCCCTCTATCCTGTTCCTGCCATGTAAGCCATGCCTGCTTCTGCTTTGCCTTCTGCCATGATTCTAAGTTTCTTGAGGGATCACCAGAAGCTGAGTAGATGCCAGCATCATGCTCCCTGTACAGCCTGTAGAATAGTGAACGAATTAAACATCTCTCTTTATAAATTACCTAGTTTTGGTTATATCTTTATAGCAATGTGAGAACATACTAATACAGAATACTGGTACTGAGGACTGGGGAATTGCTATAAAACTACCTGAAAATGTGAAAGTGACTTTGAAACTGGGTAATAGTCAGAGGTTGGAAGACTTTCAAGGGCTCAGAAGAGGCCAAAGGCACTTCTTAAGTGGCGGCGGCGAAAGAAAATGAGAAAGATGCAAAAGCAGGAACCCCTGATGAAACCATCAGATCTCAGGAGACTTATTCACTACCACGAGAATAGTATGGAGGAAAGTGTCCCCATGATTCAAATTATCTCTCACTGGGTCGTCATGCCTACAACATATGGGGATTATGGGAGTACAATTCATGATGAGATTTAGGTGGGGACACAGAGCCAAACCATAACACTGGCCATATGGTAGAAAAGAATAGCTCATTTTCAGGGGAGGAATTCAAGCAGGCTGCAGAATTTTCATAAGTGAAAAGGGGCCAAGTGCTAACAGCAAGACATGAGGGAAAGGCCCTGAAGTAATTTCAGAGACTTTTGTGGCATATCCTTCCATTTTAGGCTCAAAGGCCTAGGAGGGAAGAATGGTTTCAGGTGCAGGCCCAGGGCCCCTCTACCCTGTGCAGCCTCACAACAGTACTTCCTGCTTCACAGCCTCTCCGGCTCCAACCATGGCTCAAAGAGGCCCAGGTACAGCTCAGGTCACTGCTTCAGAGGGTGCACGTTATACACTTTCGCAGTTTCTATTTTATGTTAAGCCTGCAAATCCACAGAATGTAAAGGCTGAGGCTTGCTGCAAGATTGGAGCCCTCATGGAGTACCTCTACGCCATGGGTATTGAAGAGGGGAAATGTGGAATTAGACATCCCACACAGACTCCCCACTGGGGGACTGCCTAGTGAAGCTGTGAGAAAAGGGACACCATCTTCTAGACCCCAGAATGGTGGATCCACTGAGAGCTTGCACCCTGTAACTGGAAAGCCACAAGCACTCAACACCAGCACATGAGAATAGCCATTAGGGCTGTACCCTGCAAAGCCACGGGGACAGAGTTGTCCAAGGCCTTGGGAGCCCACCTGTCATACCAATGTGTCCTGGATATGGGACATGGAGTCAAAGAAGATTCTTTAGGAGCTTTAAGACTGCCCTGCTGGATTTTGGGCTTGTATGAGGCCTGCATCCCCTTTCCTTTGGCCAATTTCTCCCTTTTAGAATGGGAATGTTTACCCAGTACATGTACCTCCATTGTATCTTGGAATGAATTAACTTGCTTTTGATCGCGCAGGTTCATAAATGAAAGAGACTTCCCTTGTCTCAGATGAGATTTTGGACTTTGGACTTTTGGGTTAATGCTGAAATGAGTTAAGACTTTGGAGACTGTTGGAAAGGTATGATTGGAAAATATACAAATACATGAAAATTAAACAACATGCTCCTGAATTACCACTGGGTTGACAAATAAATTGAAATGGAAATTTAAAAAATTACTGAAACAAATGAAAATGGAAACATAAAACAAAACCTGTGAGATACAGTAAAAAGAGTGCCAAGAGGAACACTTATAGCAATAAATTCCTGTATCAAAAATGTAGAAAAGTAACATGTTAATAACGATACACCTTAAGGAACTAGAAAAGTAAGAATAAACCAACTCAAGATGAACATTATAAAATAAATAAAAAAGATCAGAGCAGAACTCAATGAAATACAGACTAAAAATACATACACAAGATCAAAGAAACAAAAAATTGGTTCTTTGAAATTATAAATAAAATTGAAAAAATCATTAAGCAAACTAACCAAGAAGAGAGACGATCAAAATAAACTAAATCATAATGAAAAAGAAAATATAAAACCTAACCACAGAAATACAAAAGATCATCAAAGACTATTAAAAACAACTATATGCTGACAAACTGAACAATCTGAACAATCTAGAATAAACGGGTAAATTCCTAGAAATAAGCAATCTACCAAAAGTGAATCTAGAAGAAATAGAAAACGTGGACAGGCCAAGATGAGTAGCAATACTGAATCAGTAGTAAAAAAGTGTCTCAACAAAGAAAAGCCCAGGACTGGATGAATTCACAACCAAATTCTACCAAATATATAAAGAACTAATACCAATCCTGAACCTATTCCAAAACATTGAAGAACAGGATTCTCCTTAACTCATTCTATAAGGCCAAGATACCCTTGATAACAAAACTAGATAAGGATACAACAACAACAACAAAAACAAAACTACTGGTCAATATTCCCAACAAACAGACACAAAATCCTCAACAAAACACTATCTAACTCAGTCCAACAGCACACAAAAATATAATACATCATAACTGAGTGGGATTTATATCAGAGATGTGTGGATGGTTCAGCAAATCAATAAAGGTGATAACTCAAATTAATGGAATAAAGGACAAAAAAAAAATCTCAATAGACACAGAAAAATAATTTGATAAAGTTTAACATCCCTTCATGATAAAAATATCTCAACAAACTAGGCACAGAATAAACATACCGTGAAATAACAAACCCACACCTAATGTCACACTGAAGCAGGAAATGTTGAAAGCCTTTCCTCTAAGAACTGGAACAAGAAAAGAATGCCCACCTTCATGACTCCTATTCAGCACAGTTCTGGAATTCCACCCAGGGCAATCAAACATAAGAAATAAATAAAAGGCATCCAAATTGGAAGAGGAAATCAAATTATCCCTGCCTGCTGATATGATATTATATCTAGAAAAACCTAACTGCTCCATAAAAAACACTTAGATTTGATAAATGAATTTAGTAAGATGGAAGATACAAAATTAATA